>UCOJ01000598.1:0-82124 GCA_900474305.1 Cecidostiba fungosa
GTATAATACCGTGTCAATAGTTACAAAATAATTTGGTATTATCAATAAAAATCAACTATCAACGTTTATTTGATCATTCTAGATGGAAATAACTTGATCATTGGTGGTGTAAAAGCCAAATGAATATCAGGAGTCGCTGTCACTTGTTTAATGATCTTAAGTTATTTTGTTTGTTGAATTACTTTCTAAAAAAAATTAAAAAAAAATTAATATAAAGACTTGCAAAATTAGGTATCATGGCTCCAATATCATTGAGATTCTGTAACATTCCTCGAGAAAAATAGTAGAATTTAAGCAGTCTATTATGTGAATCAACGCTTACATTCCAGGTAAACTTCCACAATACTTTTATGCACTACATACATTTTTTTCTTACACTTAAAAATATATGTAAGAAATTGCAGATAGACTATACCAGTTATAAAACAAAATAATATATTATTTTGTTCGACAGTGGCAAGAGATAACTTTTTAACGATAAAAAGAATCAAGAATCCATAATCGAGTCTAGTCTGACGATGTATAAAGTTCTTTTCTTATAAAAAAACGCTTAGTCACCCAATAGGTATGCATTTATAAAAAAAAAAAAAAACGTATGACTAAAAGTATAAAACTGCCAAAAGCATTTGCGTCTATCTAAACTAACCTGATTTCCCAAAACGAATTTAATCATATCTACCTGTATAAATCCAAGCACGATAACTCACCTTCGCCCATCGCTGAATTTGCAAAGAACAAGTTTTCTTCTCTGGAATTCGTAACTGTCACCTGCATATAAATCCTTTAGAAATATCCGGGTGTCCAATTGCATCTACTTCGAAACGTGGCGTGAGGTACTTTTCGCAGCGTCCTGACTTTGTTTACAAATCAAGGTCGGATTCTTCCTGATACTTACGATTTCGCATTTGTATAGTAATTGCATGCCGGTAAAGGAGACAAAGGAAAACACAGTTTGTTGACGTTCGGCCGGTTTATATGGCGCGACGGGCGAACTCAAGTGCGCATGTGCTACAAACCCTGCCAGATGGCGCTGCTATCGATTTCAGCTGATTTTATGCATGCAGCGTTGAGATCTGTATACGTTAACATGAATTATGTTAAACATATAAATTGACATTTAACAACAAGCATGTTTTAGGTTTTTACTGCATAAATCATTGTTACTCAGTACAAAGCGACGATTTACACTTCACGCATTGACTTGCTGCGAGAGCTGAAAGAAAACCCGGAGTAAAAATGCAAATCCTCGAACTAACTGTCTTCTGCATTTTATAAGCATCCAAGCTGTGCGCGGGAAATTAGAATCTGGGCTAAAGAAACCGAAACAGCGGTACAACAATTACTCGAGAGCTTTTCGGCGCACGAGCGGGAAATTTGAATTGGCAAGTTAATTGAAAATTACAGCACACTGTTTCTGGCTTTACTCGATCGGAAGGAAATTTTTAAAACCGTTCCACTGTTATTATTATAGCTTCTAAAACTCTAAAACGACTATAAGAATAAGAGCAGGAAAGATGAAGTCGAGTAGGATAGTTCGTCACTGCAGCAGCCGCAAGTTTTAATTAAACGATGCTTCAAATTCGAGCGTCCGACCATTAGCATCCCATTGGACATTCTCTCTCTCTATAGAAAGAAAAATCGCTTGGCGTATAATTTAAGAAAGTTTTCGGATTAGTCGAGCCCGTAATTAGGAATTGAGCTTCTCTCTTGTTTAAAACTTGTAGTGTATAATTTTAAGAAATAGCGTAGGGAGAATGACGTGCCCGAGAGCTTGCGCTCGATTTTAATGGCCCGAGGTGTTTACGAGCTTACTTGTGCGCGAGTAGACGCCGAGTGTAGAAGCCAAAGTTTTAACGCGCACGGAGTAGTATAAGCTGTGCGACTGTCATCTTGTTTGGCCATTTCCGGGGAGTGGTTGTGCGTTGCAAATGGAGGGACTTACACGACGACCTCCGTTACTGTAATACTGGAATTTCCAACGAAATATATTTTTACTTTTTGAAAGAAAAAGCTCTGGATTAGGTTTAAACGTTTTTCGGAGGTTTTTTCGTAAAAAGAGTAAAAAATGTTTTTATTCTTGCCATTACTATACAATAGCCACTTTTTTGACGTGAAAAGTGAGACTAAAGTAGCTTTAAGGGAAAACTCCACCTTTTTCCAAAACTTCCAAACTTAGACTTAAACTTGAACTTCAATTTTCCAAAACTGCCTCCATGTTTTTCTCTACACAGCCTCTTTGAGCTGCTTTTACTAATTCTTGTAAAACGTTATAGCACCGGCTGTAGCACGTGGTCTCTTTGTATACAGTGCAAAGTATGCGAAGTGCGCGTGCGGCTGACAGGTTTCCTCTGCTGCTCCCGTCTAACTTCGCGGCTCCGAGAAATTGCAATATGATCGCTCTCTGACAGGGCTGTGCTGCTAGAGAAGAGGGCGTTTTGTTTTCTGCGAAGCTGCTGCTAGAAATTATTCTTGCGATCGAGGCTGGTAAGCTTCTTAAGTTTCAGCTACTGTGTCTGGAAGTTAGTGCAGATGGTTTTCAGAGTTTATTTCAACTCGAGCTCAGTTGTGTTATAATTTTTGCGCTGTATCTTTGATATTTTATACGAGCAATATAAATTGCAGATCAATATAATTGAAGAGAAACCATTTTCTGCAAGCTCTCTATACACTGGTATTTTTAATCCGTCATCCGTTGTACATCTCCTCCATCACACAGGCGACGAGAAGAAGAAGTGTTTTTCTTCAGGCTGCAATTACAAAGCTCTTGGAACTTGTGGTTTCTCTTTCGTTGGGACGGAAGATTGATCGGCGCGGAGAATTCAAAAAACCTAGAGAGAGCTTTCACGCCGCAATGCGTAAAACTGAAACAAAAGAACAGTTCAAAGTTAGCTAGCGAAAAATTCGCTGCGGACTTTCTTGCCTAACATATGTCTCGTTAGCGTCGGGGCTACTGCTCGCAAATATGCTCGAGTTGATGCAATTTAACGGCGTGATTTGATATGATTTCTATTCACGGTTGAGCGACTTGTTCATTCACTTTGTGCATTTTGCCTTCTTTCGATCGCTCGTTAAAAAGTTCTTTTTACGCAAGGGTTATCGCTCATTCGAAAGTAATGAATCAATCGTGCATTAATAGCCGGACAAACGTGATACTGAGATATATCATTGAAATGGCGTACAAAGATAAATTATAGATACCGTTTCGTTCTTTTATATCGAACGGCACCACGTGATTTACGCTTCTGATATATTTCTGCCTAAAAGTATTAAACACAGTTTTTAGTTTTACTTTTACAATTCATGCACAGTTAGATTTAGGGCTTCAAAACAAAACGATCCATCCTCGCGAGTACATCGTCGCTGTCAATTACTTTCCTCTCTTAGCGTGCATAAATCCCTCAGTATAATTCAATAAATTAACCACTAAACTCTGCGTAACACCCTTACCTGTTCTCCGGCAAGATAAAAATAAATCAGAGAGACTACTCGCAACATCCTTGTCGTCGAAGAAGCAGCGAAGCGTATAAATCACAGTCAAGTAGAGCATCGCGCGCTTCTTCAAATTCTCTCGTCTCGATTACGTTCTCGCGATTGCCTCACGACGACGTCGACGAGCTTCCCTGGTTAATTGAGACATAATTCAGCCGTTAAAGAGGCCTAAAGAGTCGGCCTACCGTGTAGACAATACCTTATAGAGTCGATATGATTCGTCACGTTTTCCTGTTTCTCCGGAGACTACTGCTCGCTTCTACTGCTGTTGGAGAAAGTTTCGTCTGATTAAGGATGTCTATCTTCACTAATTTGCTTGCGATGCTCACGCTCCGGCTTGTTAGCTTGATTATTAGCCTGTCTGGAACATTCAGAGATTTTATTACTTATGGAAATGAGATTTTAGTTCTGGGTGAGATGAGAATTGGGATGAAAAATTTTGTGGATTAATTAGTCCATAATTTCTCTTTGGAATTTATTGTATAAATTAAGGTAACAAGACTCGTGACGCTACATATAGATGTGGGTAATGAATAACTCATAGAACAATAATAATTGCGTCATCAGTACGTAGTATAAATATACAGGGCTACTCTCTTTGATGATGGATTTTAAGGTCAAAAAAATGATAGCAGAATTAAAAAAAATTGCTCGATTGAGATTTTATATATACCTTAGACGAGAGGTGGATAAAAAAAGGCTCGCGTCGGAATATTAAACAGCCGCATGAGATGTACCGGTAAGCTTCTTACCACTGGAAGCTCCGATTTTATACAACCTTTTTTTGCGGCGAAAAACTTTTTAAGATCTTAACTCTTCTCTTTCTCTCGCAGCTGGTAAAACATTAATCATACAAAGAGGTGTCTAGTGGTAAGAGCAGCTTCGTTCGCTCAGCTTTATAAAATTAACTGAAAAATAAATAAAATGAAATATTGAGTAAAACGTAAAATAAAATAAGCAAAACAGTTTTAGAATAACTCCCAATAAACGACAGCTTATAAGAATAAAACTTTATTCAATATTAAATCACAGACAGTATGACACTGAAGCGTTTTCTATGTATATAGACATGTCCAATTAAATTTTAATTGGAAATAATTTATGACGTTCTTAACATTGACAAAATGGCCTTAAAAATGGTAATAAATACATGTACAAACGAACAATTTTTTCAGAAATGAAACGAATTAAAGTTCAGGTTTAGCACCAGGGTGCTTAAATCTGATATGAGCGACACATGCATCGTGCGATTTATACTTTAGATGACAGTTGGCGCATTCGAATTTAAGCTCTGCATCGCAATCGTTACATTCGGTCTCCTTTTGATAATTAATCTTGGGTTTGCTCTTATCGCAATTTTTGCAGTAGAGCAACATTAATCCATCCGAATCTGTAAGATATTATAAGCACATGTCAAAATAACGGAAGTGATTATGTTTCAATGTAAATAACAACTTACTAATTATTCGTCTTCCTCTTGATTTTTTCTCTCCCGTCTTCTTATTGGGAGACACTTTACTTGATCGTGTTGCGCGGGCGCGCACTTCACGATTTGGGCTACGGTTCTGTGAATCTTCATCTGTAACGTGAATGTTTATGTTAGTTTTTGTCATATCTATTTTATTCTAAGATAAAAGAACATAATTTTTTAAAAAAAAGTTCATTACCCGAAAGCTCGTCTGTCCTTGCCTTCAGCATATTATTGCGCGCCTCAAGCCTCTTTTCGGCATAATACCTTCTTCTATATTCTTTTCTATGCTCTTTAATTGCTCGTTGTTCCTCCATATACGAATCTGTAAGAATTTTATTTACAAATTTAAAAAATAATCGAATCACTCCACGAATAGTCAAAGTAAGAAAATACTTACACATGGCAATACCCATAAATTCGATGTCACGTGAGAAGTCTGAAAAATAAGTAAATGTCAATTTACAACTATCTCTCATCAACAAATATAATTTCAACATCGTGCTTTTCTTTCGCCGCAACTATCTATACCCAAATGATCAAAATTAAAAAAAAAATATCAGAATTGTAATTGAGTGCAGTGCGGTATCCGGAGCTTATTACAAAAATTGTTCGTTAAAAGCGAATTTCCCGAAATCGAGCGTGATAAAACTGTCTGTACAAATATAACCATGATTAAAGTGAGACCCGTTGTTGTGTCTGTCGATCCGAGGATTCCCTGCAAGCTTCCTGGTGAGTATATAATATGTATACAGTTGTTTCTTGCTATTCTTCTCTTGTAGGGAAAGGGGTTTGAAAAAAAAAACTTTTACGCGCCGGACGCTTGTATACTCGCGGATATTGGCCACCGCTGCTTTACATCTTGTAATAATGATCGAAACTTTCTTCTTCTCGGATTTTTAGCACAAAAGAAGAGCTTTTGTTCGCGGCTATTCATCAGAACTTTTCTTACAGTTGTGAGCCGTACTTATTGTGAGCGGCTGTAATATTTGCTTTTTTGCAGCTTTGGTTGTTGCTTTCTCTCGGCGATTTACAAGCCGGAATAGTGTCGAGTTTTTTCTCTTTCGTTAATCCAGGGCTAGAGTTTGGTTTTAGGCGGTTTATTTAAAATTTCGATTACACTTTTGCATCAAGTTGTTTTAAAATTTCAATAGAATAAGCTTGAGCTTAATCCACTTCGAGGAACACGTTTCCTCGATAACAAAAAGTTCGTACTCGCTCTCGCATCGGCCTATAATCCCTTAAAATTTCCCGTTTGAAAAACTTGCTCGCCTCTCTAACATCTGATAAAATGAAACTGAAAAAAAACACGCTTTTCCTTTCAAAGATGGAACAAGTATCGTCGGGCTTCAGCGAACGCTATCTGCTCGACCTGGAGCTTTTCCGCGTCAAGCTCGACGAGTACACGAGGTACATAAAGTCTATAAAGTCTATAAAATACTGGAGCTCAGCACGCAGATCGACAAGGTGAGAGAGAGAAACTACCTATGCGTCTATTTACGCTTATTGACGCGTGGAAATTGATATTCGTCTCGGAAAGTTTCAAGCCTCTTCGGGTAATACAATATTCACAGATTTATATTAACTCTTCTACTGGCAAGAGTGAACCTCTGCTGAGAAAGAAAAAAAAGAGAGAGCAAGTAACAATTGTATAGCATAAGGTATTCTCTGTAAATTTTGAAAAGTTGGCAATCCACTTTTAGGCAATTAATTTTGAAACTACATGCCATGCCAATGTCAGTGTTATCATCTATAATCAATGAATATCTCAATAAATATATTAGCAGATAAAAAAAATGTCAAAGTAAAATTATTGTCAAATGGTATTGTACCTAAAATTAACAAAGTAGCCTTCATTTTCAAATAATTTGAATGCAATCTTACGATTTCATTATAAATATTATTATTGACCTTTAACTGATATTCGTTACTTTCTTCTTTAAATATATTTGTAAAATAAAAATGATCTGATATAAGTCCCTATATATAGATATTGAAAATAGTACAATACCATGTCAACAGTTACAAAATAATTTGGTATTATCAATAAAAATCAATTGTCGATGTGTATTTGATCATTCTAGATAGAAATACATTGATCATTGATGGTGTAAAAAAACAAATGAATATCAGGAAGTCACTGTCATTCTTCAATGCTCTCGTAAAGTTATTTCAACTTGATTGAATTACTTTCTAAAAAATACAAATAAAAATTAATATAAAGACTTGCTAAATTAGGTACGATGGCTCTATCATTGAGATTTTGTAACATTCCTCGAGAAAAATAATAGAATTTAAGTAGCCTATTGTTTGATTTAACACTTGTCTTCTATTTTCACAATACTTACATGCAGATCTACATCTACTTTTTTGTCTTCCATTTAAAGATATTTTAAGTATATAGCTTTATGTTAGTTAACTAAAGTTAAAACAAAGTAATATGCTATTTGGTTTGACGGTATCAGGAAACGCATTAGTTTACAAAACAGAGTAATTTATAACCATTCAGCGATAATAAAAAATCAAGAATCTATAATCAAATTCAGTCCTATGATGTAAAAACCTTTTTTTTTTTATAAACAGACACTTAGTCCACCCAAGTAGACATTTATCAAGAAAAAAAAAGTGTCAAAACATATATTAACACATATCCCTAAAAAGAACTAAGACTAAACTGCCAAAAATATTTGCATCTATCTAAACTAACTTGATTTCCCAAAACGAATTGTAATCATATCTATAAATCCAAATACAATAACTCACTTTCGTCCATCGCTGGATTTTCAAAGAACAAGTTTTCTTCTCTAGAATTTGTAACCTCCACCTGCATATAAATCCTTTAGAATTCGGGTGTCCAACTGCATCTACTTCTGGAACGTGTCGTAGGTACTTGTCGCAGCGTCCTGGCTTTTTTTATAGGAATCAACGTAGCGTTCTTCCCGATGTTCTTTGACGTCTAGCACTTGTAACTTGTAACTGCCGGCGGAGACAAAAGACAGTTGACAGTACAACAGTAGAGTGTTTTGTTGACGTTTGACTGATTTTTGGCGCGAGTGCGCCAGAGGACGTGAGCCCCGCCAGATGACGCTACTGTAGATTTCAGCGGGTTTTATGAAATGCAATGTTGGGATCTTGCGATGTAAGAGTTTATTTTAGAAACTAACTGTTTAATAAATAAAAAAAAAACTGAAAATAGTTTCTTTTTCTTCAAATAAGTACAAGATTTGAATGTGCTTGAATATACAATTTATCACTTAAAAATATATGCTTATACTTTTTTTTTATTATACATAATGTAATTTTGACATGATTATCAAGCAATAAGCAATAAAATAAAACAATATTAATTTTCAAGAAAATAAACTTTATCAGTGTTTGTGTAAATTGCATGCTTTGTTTTGAAACATCTTGGTCAACTCTTAAAATGATGTCACTTTAGTTTTAGTGAAGGACTAAAACGAGTATATAAGCAAGGCAGTCTCATTGTGTCCAGACATAGAAATGAACGCACGGATTTTTTTCACGAGATTCTTTATAAGGTTCAAATAATTATAATGCGGCCGAAAAAAACACAGAGGGAAAGTGTTATAAAATTATCAAAAGTGCTTATTAATCATTTTAAACGCGAAATGAACAAACTTATGCTTTTATGAGATGAGAATTTTACAGTGTAGTGTACAATTGTAAATGCATACATAATGTAAAATTAATCGCAAATATATAATTCTTGGACAGATTTGTCTGGTACTTCTGTTAATAAATTCATTTTCATGTTTACTACAAGTATAAAAAGTTTCTATCAAAATTCGCACCAATGCATATGTTTACATCCATATCTTATTATTAATAAAAAATATATAACTAAAACTATATAATACCGATAAGAAAATCAGCGTATTAAAGTCAATGTGATTGTAATATTAAAACAACTTTGATATTAGAATTCAACGATTCTGTTTTTCATAGATGATCGGAGTCTTATAAAATACAACGTAATTTTGCAACAACTTCAATCGGTACAGCGATTTCGTTATTACAACTTTTTTTTAAACAGGATTGTATAATAACATCTTATAATGGCACAATTATTCTAAAAATTATGAACGTTCTTAATGTGATGAGCTAAATTTCCTTTCGTCAGCGATGGAAAACCACAAATATCGCATTCAAAGATCGTCACCTGATCACAGGTGGTGCTCATGTGTGTCAGCAAGCACGATCGATTCCTGTACTTCTTTCCACACTTGGTGCACTTGTACTTGGACTTGTGTTCGAGTCTCACGTGATCATTGAACTGAGTGATGAATTTGCTGGTGAATTTGCAGTATCGACACTTGTAGCTGACATTACACATTTTCAGCTGATGTTTTCTGTAGCTGATGTAGTTGTTGAACATCTTGCCACAACCCCGACACTTCTTGGTCGTGTGCTTCCTCTCGATGTGGGTCTGAAGGTTACCCTTTTGTTTCGCCTTGTATTTGCATTCGGAGCATTGGAACCTCGGTTGGATGTTGCATTCGAAGTACAGGTGGTGGTGCACCGAAGTGGCGCTGGTGTATTGCTTCTTGCAGATGATGCAGACGAAGTGTAATGGAGATTTACAGCGCTCGCAGTTGGGCTTTACGTTAGTCTTTACATCGTCACCTGATGCCGTGTGATAGCAAGCGTTGCAGTACAAAAGGACTTTTCCTGTCAAAGCTGGAAAGAATCAATTGTTCATTAAGTACATTATTTTCTAAGTTTGAATCCCTTATAAAAAATGCTGCAAGAAATCCAGCTGAATAAGTTGATTTTTTGCAAGATTTTTTCACAAGGCAAAGCTGCTTTATTATCTATGCTATAATCACCGTTTGAGATGGGCCCTGTACTGTTTCTGTTCATTTCGTCTTTTATCTGTGGTTCTCCAGTCAGTTTTACATCATGACTGTGCTGAGTATCGATATGGCGCTTCAAGGTGCTCTTGTGGCAGCTTCTGAAGGTACAGGTGAAGCACTGGAAGAGTTGCACACCCTCACACGGCCCACTTCCATTGAAGAGAGTTTCCCCGCATTCTGGACATAGTTCGGATTTGGTCTCGTTGCAAAATGCTGCGTCTTCGTGGTTTGCGGATGGAATATTCCCTCCGACTTCGTTAGATTCTAGTCGTTTTGAGCAACTGCTATTATAGCTCGCTGTAATAAATTGGGCCTTATTAGTTAAGTATTTTTTTTTAATTTTTACTGTTAGAGTATTATAATACGTACGCAACGGTGAATTTGAAATATTCCAACTTTTTCCTGCCTCTCTTTTTTTTCGTTTCAAGCAATCCTTTACGTGCATATATATACCAACATAACTTCTGTATTCCTTTTGGCAAATCAAACATCGATACCTCAAATCGTCTTTGCAAATGCCGCAATGCGTTTTCTTTTTACCACGGATTTTCTCAATATATTTGTCACATGTTCCACAATAATATGCATATAGATTTTTGGTCGCTAGAAGATAAAATCAAATAAAGTATAAATATAACTAATATTTTATATTGTTATTGATAAAGTTAAAAGATTTTTTACTTACAAAATACTCGTTTCTTCTTTTTTTTCTTTTTCCTGTTAGCTAGACCATGAACCTTCGAAGTATTACTTAAATCGAGCAGCGAATTGTCTATAGAATAAAAATTTCGAATGTAGTGCTCATCGAGTCTTCTAGCGATAAATTTTAAATCGAAAGGGTTTTACATACCTCTATTATAAAAATCTGCGGACTTTGGCGTAGTATTAGAGGACTGTACCATTGTATCCGTAGACGATTCCATCGTAATCGTGGATTCTAGCGTTTTATCTGTAGATTCATTTTCACAAGCGTCGGAAAGCTCTTCTAAATCTACAATCAAAAGTTGAAGTCTTGTATAAACATATATGAGAATATTTTTGATTTTACATTTCACATAGCTCATATATACGCACCAGAATCGCATACGTTAATCAATGAATCATCGTCCGAATCGAGAGTGACTTCCTCAATGACAGACGATCGCTTTTTACGGCTGACTACTATTTCATCTATATAATGATAGGAAATTACAAATGGTGTGATGATTTAGTTTATAAACGTTATTTTATCAATCGAATAGTTTTTATTTTATTTTACGTACCATCTTCGCATACGTCAACAAAGCTAGAATCACTGTCGCTAATATTTATTTCTTCTTTCAACATATGAACATCGATAACATTGAAATTGTTATCTGTAACAATATAAACATTTTCGATTAACTTAGGTTGTCAATACAATCAAACTCAAAATAAGACTTTAAATAGTACTCACTGTTTGAAATTGAAGAGATGACCGTGGTTTTACCATCTGTAAAATACATCAATTATATTATTTTGTTATCGGGTGTAAATATCGTTATAATAAATAAGTTATACATCAGCGCAAATAAAAATCGATCGCAAACATAATTAACGATGCTATTCATAATTCATGCTTTGTTAGTTTACAATATTCATGCACAAACAGGGAAATATCGAATAATATAGCAATTAATTGTTTGTTTTATTTATTCATATTATATACATTGCTTGTGAAATAAATAATAAATTATTATATTAATTTCTTATATATAGCTATCAATTAAAATAAAAAAAACAACATTTTTCTGTGAAATCATTTTATTTTACGACGCTGGGGCATGTAGAATTAAAAATATTTTCACGAATTCCCGACGAAACAAAAAGTTATATCGTCACAGTGAAATTGTAATTCCATTGTTTCATCAATGTCAAAATTGAGCTGCAATCTGCATTTAAACCTGCAAAAAAAACTATTTTTAACACAATCTATAGTAAATTCGTAACCATAATATTTTCAGCACAACCTGTACTAAAAATAAGTGCAGAAAGTATCGACGGTTGATGAATGAATTCATCTCTTTGAGTATGCTATTTAGAGATTGAAATTTCGCCACAGAAATGTTTCCTACATATCTGCACAGGCATTCGATATGCCTTAAAAGTATGTACATAATCGTAAAATGAAAATATAGGTATCACTTGGTACTTTGACACACAGTCATGATTGTTTAATTTTCCGATATTCCAAGGAATTCAAGAAAACTCATCAAATGCCACAATAAATTGTCGTAATTTTATTCTTCAGGCCTAAATAAATAAATAAAAAATATTTATACTGTTCCGTAAACTTTACAATAGTCTTTAGTTTGCGAATGTTAAGTAAATTCTTAAAATTAACATTTTTTCGTCGGAAATATAATTTTTCATTGATGACTCACCCATCGCAAGTAACTGTAGATTGCTATATATACCACATCTATACAAATGAACACTAGTGTGAATATAAAAATCTAAAAAAGTTAACCTTAACACACTGGAGTCATTCTATAACCGGAGCCGAAGAGACCAACGCCGTATCAGTCGGTGTACTGTAGCTGTAGAGTTTCTCTCGCGTGTTTCTCACTATAAGAGATAAGAGATCCAATACTTTAATGTCTGCAGTATACGCGACGGTGCTGCTACAATATAGCTACTAAAACTGATAAAATTAAAGAGATTTTTCTGGCCTTTGAAAAAATTTCAAAGCGAATTGATTTACATATTTGTTGATTATTATCATATTGTAAATTATTATCATGTTGCATAAAATTATATGTTTTTTACAAAGATAGATAATCCAAATTTTTTAATGACATTGATAAAAATACCACTTAAATAATCTAAGCACTTTCAATAATCAATCGATCTCGTTAAAATAAATTTAACAATACATTATATTTAAGCCAAATATATAAGCACCATAAGTATATATTTGTGGGCCAGCAGCACGATTCTCAAACGACCGCTCTTCTCCCCCCCTTCTCTCTCTCTCTCTCTGCCCATTGAAAAGAACCACGTGCTTTTTGACACCGCCAGCTGATCGGCTACTCCTTGCTGCCAGGTAGAAGTTGTATACATATCTTCGCTGCGTTGCGGGCTTTGAAGCTTCGACCGCTCTCGTCTAACCCAAACGGTTTAGATTTATGACACCCACTCAAGTTCGCCGCTGCGGTGCCTATTGGACCTCTCTCTGCTGTCGGGCCCAACACGTGCAGACTATATCTGTTTCCGCTTTCGGCGAGCTGTTGATCATAAAAACAACAAACTATATCATAAAGTGATTCTAAAAATTCAACTCGTAGGAACTCTGCTGCTTAGCTATTTCTTCGAAAAAGTATATGATACTCTCTTGCGCGTCCTTCCGATAGGCAAGTTAACACATTTACACTTTAATGCTATTTAGGCAGCCGTCAAAATAGATTGTTCGTCGATACGTATAGCTGCACAGTAAGTATGAGAAATGTTTGTATCTTATTCGCGGAACACATGCGCGCACAAATAATAAAGTAATGGTTTGGCGATCCACTCGCTGGCGAAAAAATTCCTCCCACTCTCGAACCCTTGCTTTCAAACCACATCCCGACTGAGCCTTCATTTGTGGGATTTAAGTGTATTATGTGATCTAGATATTATAACAAGATAAAAACTGCGACGTTACTTCCCACGACAGCACAACACTCAAACGTCCACTCTTGAGGCCCAAGTTCTACGTGCCAAGTCCCAAATCATACTGGTGTCGCTGGACCCCTGGACCCGCTGGCGGCGCCACAGGGCGGCACTGGCCAATGTCGGAACTGCTCTTCCGCGATCTCTGTCCCTCTCTTTCTCGACACACTCGGAAAAGTAATGAGGAGCGTCCGTGACTCAGTTGGTTAAGACGTACGCCTTAAGGGCATGGTACATTCCTACTTTACCATTGGTTGTGTCATTGCAGTTTTTCAAACCACTCGTTGAATACTGCACGGAATGCACTCAAACTTTCAGGATCATTTAATTACATGCTGATGAAGAGCGGATGACTGAAGTTTTGAACGAAATCGAACATTTTTGTATTACTGTTTGTCTACGTTCAGCCGTAAAAGCGAGCGAGAAAGGTTATGGTCGCACGCGAGAAATGTGTCTGCACATGCGCAGCTACGCTTCTCTCACTCGCACTCCGGGCTGAACATCAACAAAGGTAAATAAGTAAATTTTCGATTTCGCTCGAAATTTCAGTCATCCGCTCTTCATGAACATGTAATTAGATGATCCTGAAAGTTTGAGTGCATTCCGTGCAGTATTCAACGAGTGGTTTGAAAAACTGCAATGACACTACCAATGGTAAAGTAGGAGTGTACATACATCTTAATATTTTCCAGCAAGAGTTATAATATAGATTTTTCAACAGCAGCATTCCATCGTATCGCCTTTACCGACTAAGTGCACAACAATGACCCCTTACTGCTACTGCTACTTCGAATTCCATAAAAATGACCTTCACCCTTATTATTGGAATGAAACTAACGTAGATCCGTACTGGGTCACGAGCGTCAAAAGATTTGACATCTTGTTGCATAAAACGATTAGCCAGTTCTTTAGCGAGTGCAGCAGTCTCAGCAGGGATCAGATGAAGGAACTAGTTTCTACCCCTAAGCGTCCCGATAATAATTCTATAATCAACTCATTACTGGAGAAGGAACCCACTCTCGCCAATTCGATATTTTCAAAACAAAAGAATCTCTCGCTGCTGTGGATCGCAGTCTTAGGTTACTACCAAAACACAGCCGAGCTACTCGTGCGCTTAGGAGCCGACGTCAACGAGTACTGGAACAATGAAATACCTACTATTATCGACGACCGTACGTCAATCCTCAAGCAGCTGCTCCATATGTATCCCTCCGGGTGGAACGATCGATTCATCGATCTGGTAACGGACTACGGCGCCGATTTAAAACGTCGAGGCTACCATGGCAAGAGTGTCCTGCATTATGCGATATTGAATAACCGGGTCGAGGCTTCAAAGATATTAATCCAGAAAGGAGCCGACGTCAATGCCGTTGACGATGACGGAGAAACACCACTGCTCCTAGCGGCCAGCAAGCGCCTGGCTAAACAACTGATTCCATTCTTGATAAAACACGGAGCCGATGTTACCGTCCGAGATACTGCAACAGGTAGGAATGCCTTGCACAGGTTGGCAGCTATAGGTTTGAAAGACGTCACTGACCTGGCCAGAACCTTAATCAAGAAGGGAGTCTCGCTCGACGAGAAAAGAAACCATCTGCAGTTCCAGCCGCTTCATGTAGCTGTCTCTAAAAGGAATCATGAATTGGTAAGTTGTAGAAAAAAATCTACATATTATGCTGCCACGTGTAAATTTTAATATTCCTTGTTGTTCATTTTTCAGGTAACGCTGTTTTTGGATCACGGCGCAGATGCGAATGCGGTAACGGGAGACGGCAAATTTCCTCTGTACTACGCGGCTGCAGGTGAGAATCCGGCTATGTTGAAAACTTTGATCAAACGTGGCGCGAACGTTAATCAAAGGACAATCAATGGTCAGACCGCGTTGCACAAGGCCTGCACGAACTTTAGAAAGGAGAACGTTAAACTGCTCATATCCGCCGGAGCGGATATGTTCGTCGAGGACCGCAACGGTAAGACACCTTTCGCTCTTGTCGTTACGTTAAGCAATCTTTCGGCAGAAACAAACATCAATGTGATGATCAAGCTGCTAGCCATGAAAAAGGCTACTTCCATGCAGCCGTTGATCCGGTTAAAGGATGAAAGGATCATCGCGAACATTCGGTTACTGTGGAATTGGTATAAACACTGCATCAGAGAGATCGAGAGGATGAAATTCATGAGGTTCATCGAGACCTGTACATTTCTCGACCTCCTCACGAAATGCCAGTGCCAGATAGTACAGCTCATGCGGAACTGCCAATTCGAGCTGAAATTCTATGCATACGATCTCAACGTTTTTCCCATACATGCCGAAGACCTAAAAGAAGCTTTCGAGCGCGCAAAAAACCACTATCAAGTTGTGATGGAACAGGAGAGTGTCGTCGACAAAGGTTTTTGTAATACTTTACCTCATATGGTTGTGAGGAAGATAGCTTATTACGCTGTAGTTGACTGCGTAATTTGTGAGAAGAAAACAATTGTGAATCCGCCTCGTCGGAGCGCTCCCGACGCGAGTAGTAGTAATAACAAACGATTGAAAAGTGAGTAAATCTGTAAATCTTATCTTTTATACAAATACTGTATATTTTATGTGCTGTCAGTGCAATATATTTTCTGAATTATTATTTTTAGTTTCTGAATTTTTAAAAATTTACTTAAAAAATCTAGAGAATATAGATATTATTATCTAGCATATCATGAATTTTTTCAATATATTAAGAACGTATTAAGCGATAATTCTTTGTTATTCTATACAGGATATAATTTTTGTATCTTCGTAATTTTATAAAAGAAAGTTTCACAAGACTGTATTAAGCGATAAACATAATAAATATAAGTAAACAGCGTCAATGATCTAGTATGAAATCGGTACGCCGAGTCCGACGATGATGATAGTACAAGATCTGTAGCTCTGCAATATACACTCAGCACATGCAGTAATACATATTATACAATATATAGCATTGATCTTTCTCTCGACGATGTATTCGACAGTTTGTAAAAAGGTATATTTTATACTCAAAGTTTTCTATAATATAAAATTTAATTATAAAAAATAAATGGAATGCACAAATAAAAAAATTTCAATGTCACATTACAAGCACAATCGTTGCAATATTATAAAAGTTCACACGTCACACGATGATTCTTTGTTTCACGAGTACTCGGCACTGATTGCCCGGCCGATGACCATTCTTCGTATTTCGCTTGTACCTGCGCCAATTTCGTACAATTTTGCGTCTCTCAACAGCCGACCAGTTGAATAATCGTTGATGTAACCGTTGCCACCTGAAAACAATCCAAGTTTTACATTATAATATACACAGAAAAGCCAATCTATAACTCTTATAATTTCGTAAGAGTAATTATAAATAAACTAACCGAGTATCTGAATGGCATCGAGTGCAGTTTTCGTCGCGTTCTCAGCACAGTAGAGTATCACAGCAGCGCAATCCTTTCCGTTAACGTGACCGGTATCACAGGCTCTCGCTACCGAGTACAGGTAGCTTCGACTGGAGCACAACCTCGTGTACATGTCTGCCATTTTACCCTAGTTTTCAAATTTCATGTTATTGTAACGTATAATGTCTGGCAAATATCGTTATGAAATCGGTATAAAAATCGAATTATTTACCTGAATGAGCTGGAACTCGGCGATGTTTTTACCGAACTGCTTCCTCGTGTGGGCATACTCGAATGCGACGTCGCAGGCAGCTTGCATAATTCTATTCGTACGATTAATGTTTATAATTGACTATTGTAATTAATAAATCAGATTCTTTTTTAATATACTTTTTTACTCACCCTAAAGGTCCACCAGCCAGTACGAGTCTTTCAAGATCCAGTCCACTCAGCAACACGTAGACCCCTTTGTTCTCCTGTCCCAGTACGTTAGCAGCTAGATAACCAAACGATCATTTGTAACACATAATACAAAATTCTACGATTAAGTATATAATTTACCAAAAAAAACTACGTACCAGGAACTTTGCAATTTTCAAAAAGAAGCTCGCACGTGTTGGAGCCCCTCATTCCAAGTTTATCGAGCTTCTGTGCAGTACTAAAGCCTTCCATGCCCTTTTCGACGATGAAGCTGGTGATTCCATGCTGCTTCTTGGCTGCATTAGGATCCGTTCTGGCGTATACTACAAGAGTATCGGCATCGGGACCATTGGTGATCCAGAATTTGTTGCCGTTCAGTATGTAGTAGTCGCCTTTCTTCTCGGCTTTCAACTTCATCGAGACCACGTCCGAGCCGGCGCCTGGTTCTGACATCGCCAATGCACCGATGTGCTCACCGCTGCATAGCTGTGTATTTGTGATTATACGGTTATGAGATTGCATTTAATTGTGGGGATTGAACGGTACGTTGTGCGACTAGTGCGTAAAGTAAATACTTTACGCATGCTTAATAGGAGGTATCCAAAGTTGAATTTTACGCACAATTTTCAAAAAGTACTATTATGTGCAATTGTGAATGTAAAATGATGCGACTTGTGTAGTTTGTCGAAATCAGTGTGTAAAGTGCTGTTTTACGCATACTGTACGCAAAGTAGTATTTTACACACCGATTTTATGAATATTGTAAAAAATGTTGTTCACACCAGTCTTTATTATATATTATACGTACTTTTGGCAGATACTTGTGCTTCTGCTCTTCAGTACCATTTCTGTGGATCTGATTAACGCAGAGGTTCGAGTGAGCGCCATAGCTCAGTGATATAGCCGCCGATGCTCTGCTTAGTTCTTCTTGAATGACTACGTGATCGAGGTATCCACCGCCGGTTCCGCCGTACTCCTCTTTCACGGTTATTCCCAGTAGACCGAGTTTTCCTAGTTCTCTCCAGAAAGGCTGAAAAGAAGATATTATCACACGAAGTATGAGATTTAATTGCATTGATTATGTAGGCGATGAATATATACAACATCTGATGAATAAACGTGTTTACAAAATTTGTTTTTTTCCATTATCATCTCTAATACTTCTTATAGTTTTTTTACATTTCAGTATGAAATTAAGAATTTTATTGTAAGTATAGTAAACTTAATAAAAATGTATTAAAAAACTTATATTTCTTTACGTTTTCTCACATTTCTATTTTAAAATCTTTAATAGGTATAGGATATATTTTATAAGTTACCCTGAGCTCGTCGAAATGATTCTTTTTATCGATCTCAGCAGCTTTCGGAGCAAGTTCCTTTTGTGCAAAGTTGAACACCAAGTTCCTCAGCTGAAAAACGATCAACACTATAAAAATAATCACCACCAATAATAACTCTATAAAAAGCACTCATCACTCTAAAATCACCACGTGCAGTACTACCGATCAGCGAATCGATCGGTACAAAACTTGGCTAATACGAGGAAAAAATCGAGTAACACAAATATCACGACAATGACTCGCTGACCTCTTTCTGTTGCTCCGACAGTCCGAAGACGTTCTCGTCGATCGCGTAATACTGCGATGACAAAGCCTTGCTACAATACTGCAACAACGTTGACGATCTCGCGTGGAAAATCGGTTGGAGGCCTCGACGAAGCGTGTGACTACTCATGTCGGCGGTAGATACTTTCACGCACTAAATGGAACTTGAACTCGTTCTGGCTAATATACGTGTTCGCTGGATCGCGTGTCGTGTATTTGTGGTGGAATTGACACAGCGATGATAAGGAGAAACGTGTATGTGTGTTATTTACGTCGACGAACGATCGAGGAGCGTAATCGGTGAACTTATCGCGATGAGCTTCGCATAATTATGTATATTCGAGGGGGCCTTTACGTATAAAAAAGTGCGTGTATTAATTAGGTAATCTAAAATTTTTATTATATTAATATATGAATTATGTATGAGAAATGCGTTTCATTCATAAAAATCGCGGGGAAAGTTAATCATTGAAATATATTTGTACTGCGATACAAAGATATAATAATATACGCAGAAAAACACGTTATCCGTGTTCTTCGGGAAGCTACCGCATCGACAATCGACTGACGCTTGGGGAGACATCTTTTGGGACATCACGTGGCGGGCCCTGTTTGCGGGGGTGTGTTTAGATTTCCTTCCCCTTTTATGCGCATGCGCATCTGTGCTTCTCTCTTGCCCTTCGATCTGACTGATCACATCTGACGGCGTCGTCGTTTCTCCCGCTTACTCTCCTCTTTTCATACCACATCTGTTTTTTTCACGAACACACATTTTAGTCTATTCAAATCTCGCGCGCGCATTCACGCTACCAACTTCAAGTCTAACATCACAGCAAAAAGTAGGTATAATTATTAGCGGCTGCTAGATCCGGCAATTTCTGCTAACGCGGCATCAACGAAGACCACCATGTGTTTACATCGTCCCTTTTCACACTCCGCAAGATGATACAACATTGACGATTTCTCAAGATAGTTCAACAAACATCAGCCTCTAAATATGGGGTCTCGTAAAAATTACGACGGCGCCTCCACTTATAAAAAGGACGGCAAAAAGTTCAACAAAGTTGTCCATCACATAGAGGTTAGTCGAGGTTATGATTTACCTGAAATCCATTTGTTTTCTTGCAAACAATATCTATAACTAGTAAAATTTTGTCTTTAGAACAAGTGGAAACTCGTCCCGGCGTTCTTGAAAGGCAAGGGTCTTGTGAAGCAGCACATCGATTCCTTCAATTACTTCATAAATGTTGAAATCAAGAAGATTGTTAAGGCCAACGAAAAGGTCCTCAGCGATGCTGATCCACTGTTTTATGTCAAGTGAGTCTCGTTTTGAATGTTGAAGTGGATGATTTGATTGCGTATAAACTAATGCTTTATTTAATATACTTGTAATTTAGGTACCTAAACGTTTCCATCGGCACTCCTGATGTCGAAGAAGGATTCAGCGTCTCTCGTCCAACCACTCCACACGAATGTCGATTGAGAGATTTGAATTACTCTGCTCCGATCACGGTTGACATTGAATACATGAGGGGCCATCAACCGATAATTCGGAATAATTTGCTGATTGGCAGGTGAGTGAGAAATCAGAACAATCTTTGCAGAGTGCAATTACACTCGTAACTAATACACTCGTGTGCTCTTTTAGGATGCCTATTATGTTGAGGAGTTCTAACTGCGTACTGTCTGAAAAGTCAAATTTTGAATTGGCAAAGATGAACGAATGTCCTCATGATCCTGGTGGTTACTTCATTATTAACGGACAAGAGAAAGTCATTTTAATTCAAGAACAGATGCTCAGGAATAGAATCATTTTGGAGGAAGACAACAAGAACTGCATTGTTGCATCGTGTAACAGTGCCACACAAGAGAGGAAAACTAAGACCAATGTGATTGGTAGGGCAGGCAAATATTATTTACGACACAATATTTTCCAAGATGTAAGCAATATTATTATTCGATTGATTTGCTTCAGGGAGTATCAATGGTTGATTCTTTGTTATTAATGTTGCAGGACATACCAGTCGTCATAATATTCAAAGCCATGGGTATCGTATGTGATCAAGAAATAGTGCAACTTGTTGGTACTGAAGAAAATTTTATTAAGAAAATTGGAGCAAGTTTGGAGGAATGCCATGCGCTGAATATCTTTGCACAAAACCAAGCTCTGAAGTAAGAAATGGCTAATATTTCAAGCACGATCTTTCTTGTAAATGAAAATGCTGACGTTTGTTTTAATTTTTAGGTACTTGGGAAATAAGCGAAAACAGAAGCGTTTTACAGTAGTCAAAGCTAGTATCACTGACGAAATGAAAGATGTTTTAGCTTCAAATATTCTGAGTCATGTTCCTGTAAGTTTCATTCATGCTATATATAGACTATGAAAAATTGGCATTTATCAATAAAGCATAATTTTTATACAGGTAATAGATTTCAATTTTAAACTAAAAGCTACGTATCTTGCATTGATGGTACGTAAAGTTATGATCGCGCAAACAGATGGAAAGCTGGTTGATGATCGCGATTACTATGGTAATAAGAGATTGGAATTGGCTGGTTCATTACTGTCTCTCATGTTTGAAGATCTCTTCAAACGTTTCAACTGGGAGGTGAGTGACCAAGTTTTTTTGACTCGACAAAGTTTAGAATATAATTTTTAATAACAAATCGTATTTTCTTTAGCTTAAACAAATAGCGGACAAAAACATACCGAAGATTAAAGCAGCCCAGTTTGATATCGTCAAACATATGAGGCACGATTTGATTACCAATGGATTAGCGTGTGCAATATCTTCTGTAAGTATCCTTGATTCATAAAGACGATATCGTCTATTTAAGTTTGTTATTCTTATTAATAATTTTTTACGAAAATAGGGAAACTGGACAATCAAGAGATTTAAAATGGAGAGGCACGGTGTAACCCAAGTGCTTTCTCGTCTATCCTACATCTCTGCTCTGGGTATGATGACAAGAGTAAACTCGCAGTTTGAAAAAACTAGGAAAGTATCCGGACCTCGATCGTTGCAACCTTCTCAGTGGGGAATGCTCTGTCCCAGTGATACACCTGAAGGAGAGGTAAGGGATTTGTTATGGTATATGATTAAATTGACATAATTATTTTAACTAAACTGGAAAATTTTACAGGGTTGCGGTTTAGTAAAAAATTTAGCTCTCATGACTCACATAACGACGGAGATAGAAGAAGAGCCTATTATGAGGCTAGCTTTCAATCTCGGCGTTGAAAATGTAAATATTTTAGGTGGAGAAGAAATAAACAACAAAGATGTGTACATGGTCTTTTTGAACGGTAACATTCTGGGCATCGTTAAGAATTACTACCGATTAGTAACTGTTTTCCGTATGCTGAGAAGAAAAGGTTTAGTCAATCAATTTGTATCTATATACCCTCAACATCAGCACAGGTATGCCGACACTTTGTAATATTGAGTCAAAACCGCTCAACATTGAGTTATTCACGCTCACGCAATATTATTTCAGATGTGTACAGATCAGCTCTGATGGAGGAAGATTGTGCAGGCCGTACATCATCGTTCAACACGGTCAGCCATTAGTAAAAGCAGAGCACATCAAACTTCTCGAACAGGGAGTAAGGAGTTTCGAGGACTTTTTACACGACGGAATGATAGAGTACTTGGATGTGAACGAAGAAAACGATAGCTTCATCGCCTTTAGCGAATCGCACATCAAGGAGGGTATAACGCACTTAGAAATCGAACCTTTCACACTTCTCGGCGTTTGCGCAGGTCTCGTACCCTATCCTCATCACAATCAGAGTCCGAGAAACACCTATCAATGCGCTATGGGTAAACAAGCTATGGGCACGATAGCCTACAACCAGCGGAATCGCATCGATACTCTAATGTACAACTTGGTCTATCCTCACGCCCCGATGGTAAAAACCAGAACAATCGAGCTTATCAACTTTGATAAACTTCCTGCTGGTCAGAACGCGATTGTGGCTGTTATGTCCTACAGTGGCTACGATATCGAGGACGCTTTGATTTTAAACAAAGCCTCGATAGACAGAGGATACGGTAGATGTTTAGTATACAAAAACGCAAAGTGCATACTGAAGAAATACGCAAATCAGACCAGCGATAAGATCATGGGTCCGCTGATAGATGCCACCACGAAGAAAGCGACTTGGAAGCACGAAATCATTGACAACGACGGTATCGCTGCTCCTGGTGAGATGGTTGAAAACAGGAAAGTTATGGTCAACAAATCCACGCCGTCGGCGAATACCGGTCCTGTGAATACAGGCAGTCAAGCGCAAACAGAGTACAGGGAAGTACCTGTGGCGTATAAAAATCCCGTGCCAGCTTACATCGAGAAAGTGATGATTTCTAGTAACGCAGAGGACGCGTATCTGATCAAGCTTCTTTTGCGACAAACGCGGAGACCGGAAATCGGTGACAAGTTCAGTAGTCGTCACGGACAAAAGGGAGTAACAGGTATGCGATTCAGTTCAGACTCTTTACATTCATGTCACTAAATTTCTCACACTGATGATCACTTTTTTATTTGCCTAGGATTGATCGTCGAGCAGGAAGACATGCCGTTCAACGATTCTGGAATTTGCCCCGACATGATCATGAACCCTCACGGTTTTCCATCTCGTATGACAGTCGGCAAGTTGATCGAGTTACTCGCGGGAAAAGCCGGTGTGCTCAAAGGCAAATTCCACTATGGAACCGGTATGCAGCGTTAATCATCTACGCATTCTTAATTAAGAATATTCAAAGATATCAATTTGCAATCTAATTTTACAGCTTTTGGAGGATCGAAAGTGGAAGACGTTTGCGAGGAACTCGTGAGTCAAGGCTACAATTACTTGGGCAAGGACATCTTCTATTCCGGTCTAACCGGAGAACCGCTTCAGGCTTACATCTACTCCGGACCTGTAAGAGAAAAACCTTTTTAATATTAACAGTAATAATATACAAACAATTAACGATTAATTCCGTCCATCAGGTATACTATCAGAAACTGAAGCACATGGTTCAAGACAAAATGCACGCTCGTGCACGTGGTCCCAGGGCGGTACTGACAAGACAGCCAACCGAGGGTCGATCAAAGGACGGTGGTCTGAGATTAGGAGAGATGGAACGTGATTGTCTGATCGGTTACGGAGCCAGTATGATGTTGATCGAGAGACTAATGCTGTCGAGTGACGCTTTCGACGTTGACGTGTGTAACAAGTGTGGCTTGATGGCCTACAGCGGCTACTGTCACAGCTGTCGTTCTAGTGCCTGCGTTTCAACCATCACCATGCCATATGCTTGTAAATTGCTTTTCCAAGAGTTGCAGTCTATGAATATTGTTCCGAGACTCACTCTTAAGAACTACTGTGACTGAGTAATATAATAAAGAATTTTTTTTTACACTAATCCACAAAAAGTCGATGGTCAATCTTTCGATACAGCTGTATGTATGTACAAATTAGTAACAATGATATTGTAACTGAAACATTTTTTTATTTTATCTAATAAACAACAAACTTGTAAAAAGAAGAAAATTACTTTTTGATTATTACAATTTTGAAATTGTATCCGATCTCGATACCTCGACATATATTCTCGATGCGAATTTCGACTTTCCCGATATACATAAGACACCGGGAATCGGAAACGGAACTGATGCCAGCTCATATCAGTCGTCTACCATATACATATAGCAATAGCGGCTAGACGTGCGTTTGCCGCGCCGGGATTCCGGAGAAGCCGAGGAACGCCGGAACAGTTGATGCTTTCTCTCGAGTGCAGGCCTGCAGGGACGGGGGAGTCGACAAACACACACGATATCGCGTCTCCTCTGCGGCTGCTGCATAGTATAGCTCGGACGTTAATTTTAGCAAATCATGTAAAAAGTTGATCAGTCCCCCGTGTTTTTGGGTGCGCGCACAAAACTTCACTTCGCTCTAAGGAACAGCCGAGCATTAAACCAAAGAAAGAGATAATAAAATAATAATAATCTCGGAATTCGGTTGTGTACAACCTCTGCGTCGGTACGTCGGTCGATTCCAAATTCGAGCCGAGAGCGCTTGGCTTTGTTTTTCCGAAAATTTCGAAGGACGCGAGTGAGAGAGTAGCAGCAGGAGCCATGAGCTCCAACAATTCCCAGCCGCTTTTTGCCTGCTCCAGGTGCTTCTCGAGGCATCCCTTTGAGGAATTGTCGTCCGGCCAACAATTGTGCAAGGTTAGAAAATCAGCAAGTTTCACTTTCAGCCGATGGCTTTAACCTATTTTCAAGGTTACAACAATTGCGAATGCGTATTTATTTCCTTTATGCCTTTCGAGGCTGGCAGGTATACAGATATGTTTGGAAAGGGATAGTTTAGCATTTATTTTTGATAAAGCAATCGTTTCACTAGACTTTAGCAATAATTATTTTAGTCGTTTATTGGTTTGAAAACATGTACATACGTTACTATCAATATACGTATACGATGTACAGAAGCCTGCTATTTTTGTACCATTTGTCAAAAGATTCTTTACTTTATATAGTATAAGACGAATGATTGTATAATTGTTTGTCATAGCCGTTGATCCATTATTGACTTTTACACAAAAGTCTGCAACGATACATGTATGCCATATTCTATATCTTTCTTCAAAAATTTAAATTATTTATTCAGGAATGCAGAGGAACGTTCCCCGTGGTCAAATGTACATACTGTAGGTCTGAATTTCAACAGACTACGTAAGTATCCCTCAATGTTCGAAAATATAAATTCGATAAGTATTACAGGTTTAAAAATCATCGTGCTCTGGTCTCTTGCAGGAAAGGAAACACTAGCGCGATATGCAAAAAATGCGAACAAAATGTCAAGGCATATGGGAAGCCCTCAGCTTGCGAGTACTGCAATACCATAGCTGCGTTCATCGGAAGCAAGTGCCAGAGATGTACAAACTCGGAAAAACGTTATGGCCCACCGGTTACCTGCGAGCAGTGCAAGCAAAAATGTGCCTTTGACAGACATGACGAGGACAAAAAAGTAACGTTTCTTCTAAATGAAAATTGCTTATAATCTTAAATATTTCTGAAATACTAATTTTTTATCACTGATTTTCAAGGTCGATGGCAAACTGTTGTGTTGGTTGTGTACGTTATCTTATAAGCGAGCACTTGCCAGAACAAAACAGTCAGAGTCCGATAGAAAAGCCCATTTGAAATTGGTTCAGCAACAAGCTGCAAAGCATAAAGAACAAAAGTAAGAAATTGACTGCAAATTGCTGACTCCTGTTGAGATTGGTTTAAAAATTTTACATCACCTTTGGTATATTATAGGCTGAAGGGTCATAATAAAAGGCCACATAGAGTAGACGTCACAAAGCTTCCACCACAGCCTGAGTCAGGAGATAGTAATGGTCCTACACCAGTCAAGGTAGCCAGGATGGCTGGGGTGCACGATCCTCATGATCCTAATATTTCCGATCACGTCGTTGCTGTTACGTCGCTGAAAGAAAAGATAGCTAATCTGCAAAAACAAATTTCTATGAAAGATGGACAGCTTCTTGCTAAAGAAAAACAGGTAGAGTATTTCCTGTGATACAACTATTTTACGAAAGAAACGATCTTTTATTTGACTATACGCTTGAATTTGTTCGTTTCTCAGATAACGGAACTCAAGGCGAAAAATTTCACCTCCGAGTCAGAGCTGCGTAACAAAATGAAAACTTCAGAAAAGGAGTATGAAAATAAAGTATCAAGTATGCAGCATAAAATTTCAAATTTACTGAAAGAAGTGGCATCCTTGTCAAAGAGTACAAAACGCGATAGATTGTCTATCACGAAGAGTGAAGCAGGGACCAACAGTGGCAGTGGAACTGACAGTCCTATACCTTGATGAGGTAACTAGTAGCGTATTTTTATTTTACAAACAATTTTTCAAAGTTTGTAAATCGTATTTTTTGTTGATTTCAGGTTTTTGGTCAGCTGCATCAACATTACATACTCTATGTCCAGATCCACTTGACATATGTGGTCATGAAATAGCAAATTGTTTCCAATCAGGAAAAGAAAAAAAAATGTATTATTTTTCTAATTATATTATACATATGAACTATCAGTTGTGCTCTCAGCTGCGCAAATTATTTCTTGCCCCCTAGCACGGGTGAAAAATAAATTGCGATCATGTAATATTGCTAAATTAATTAGCATTTGTTTTTATGATTTTTTTCTTTTCTATGTGTACACTACGTTTCCACTATTTAAAACTCAATATACAGTATATATTACGCTAGGCCAATATTCAATTCTTTTTGTATTTGTAAAGAAACTGTAAACTGTTATAATTCCATTAAGAAACCGATCAAGTCTTTCCACAAAGAAAATAAATTTTACGAAAATAGCCGACGCTCCAAATGAAGCCGGAATTCAGTTACAAATTTAGAACACACATCAATGTAGTGATGGGATTACTGACACGCGTTGTAATAAATGAGGAGCGGCTGCTATAATATTTTATTATTTATAATTGTAAACGTCGATACACCAACACCATGGTGATTGTAGAAAAATTTGCAATAAAATTATGAAAAAAATATTCGACGAATCTTTGAATGACCCCTTACATGTAGGTGTAGACACAGTCTTTTGAAACGATTGCTATAATAAGTAGGATGTAGGCATAGGTCTGAATGAAGCATGTATATAGACGACACAGGTGTAAATATCCAACAGCCATATATTTATTCTGTATTTTTAAGAAACAAATGCTAAATTGAGCATTACCTATTTCATAATTATAATGATAATAAATGCGTAACAATTTATTATTTACGAAGTATAAGGATAATTAACATTTAATTTATAGTCGTTTAAATACGAAACGTGCGCGTGCACGCGATGTACAGTACAGCGGTAGTTTGTTTAATTTTTTTATCAATGTCTTCTTCTTTTTTTTGTCATTTTTTATTGTTTTCATCATCGACTCGAGAGACAATAAAAACTAAATATTGCTTGTCCGTTGCCGAGGCTTCCTACATAATAATAGTCATATATTCGCTTCCTCAATTTTCTTTCTCATCTTTTCGATTGATGACTACTTTCAGTATATATATATAATATATTATCATTAATATCTTATTATTTACAATGAAAATCACCCGTCTCGCTCTTTCGTGCACTGATGCGTTTTTTTTAAAATCCCCTTATCCCCGTTCGATTCGTTCCCCTTATAAGTTTAAAATTTCGTTTATATCGATTACACACTTGTTTTGTTTCTCTATCTGTGTGGTGCGTTGTTGGTTGCAGACAAGGCCGGATTCATATAAAGAATTACAGTAAAATAATACCGTTCGTTAAAGTGTCGCCGAGGGTTCAAACTCTCGTTATTTTTGTTATTGTTATTATTCAGCAGTCTTTTGATTGATCATATATATATATTGCCGATGTTGTGTGTATATATATAATAAATGAGACGTCTATCTGCTCGACTCTCGAAGCGCAGTCTTTATTCATATCCGAGTATAATTTGCTTCGAGAGCAGAGACAGATATGGACGTATATGTTAGAGCGACTTTCAAAAATCAGTACTTGCTCATAGTGTGGAGCAGCTTTGAAATTCGCCTATGTGTGTTTATGGAATGTATTATATAGCGTAAACCCTCAGCGACGCTCTATACAATAATTAATATCCGATAATGTGTATACAAGCACCTAGTACCGTTCTGTTTTTTGATTGATCGCGTGGCCACGCACTTTTTTTTTCTTTTTAATCGCTCTCGCACGCTGTTTAAGTATAATCCTCCCTATTGTAATACGAAAAAGAAGAACGGAAAGAGTCCTTGCTATTTTTATTATACTGCGTTATTATTACATCGTATTAAATAGGTATATTGCTTGGAATGCAACTCTCGTCGTTACAGAATCTCCTCTTATTATTATTATATATTATGTATATTATGTATAGTCTTTTTTGCCCCGCTTTTCTCTGTCTGTCTGTGTGTGTGTGTGTACGTGTGTGTCTTGAGAATATCGTTAGAGTTTACTTTATATAATAATAATACGAAAAAATGAAAAAAGTCTCGATAGTAGTCGGTCGAAGAATATATTATGTACTTTCTTTTCTGAATTAACGATGTAGTGTCGCTCTTATTATATTATATACGTATCGGTATGAGAAGCTATGAGATAAAAATTGTGTGTTATGTGTGTTTGTCTATATATTC
Organism: Cecidostiba fungosa; assembly: GCA_900474305.1. Taxonomy (NCBI): domain Eukaryota; kingdom Metazoa; phylum Arthropoda; class Insecta; order Hymenoptera; family Pteromalidae; genus Cecidostiba; species Cecidostiba fungosa. The sequence goes on from UCOJ01000598.1 coordinate 29,123, forward strand.
AATACAATCGATGTATAGAATCGTCCCCCGAAAAGTCTTGTGTATAATGTATATATATTATATTATGCACTTATGTAGCTTGAAATACTGCATCGAAGTTCGAGTATACAATATAGTGTATAATGATTCGCTCTCTCTCTCTCTCTCTTAAAAAGAAATAACAAAAGTCTCGTTGCCACACGTACTGTATATTTATTAATTACTCTTGCTCTCTCTCTCATTTCTGTATCATCAGACTCTCTCTTTCAGAAACTAAATATATATTCTCTGAGTATTAATGCTTGTACGAGTTTGTAAATATATAAAATCGAAAGGAAAAATGAGAAGAAAAATTTATATCTCGCTTTTGTATGTATATATAAATATATCGTCGTACAAACTGGAAAAGTAATATCAAGTTCCTCTCTCTCTCTCTTTCTCGATCACGAGTGTGTCTCTCTTTCTCTCTATATCTGTGTGTGTATATGTGTATAGGTGTATGAGTCTGTCTCTTATACAAAAATATATACGCAATACCGGTTCCGGCAAAAACAAAATCGCAGCCGCCCTATACTGTATAACGAGAGCTACACATATATTTATATTATCGTATCCCTGCGCCTCCTTATATTTTATTTTTTTATTATTCGCGTGACGCCTTATTTTTTTCTTTAAAAATCCTCTTCCACTATATATTATGATGGTGGGCTACGTTCGAAACGATCTCGAGGTATACGCAGTCTCTGACATATACGTTTTACGCTAATGGAAGTATATTATATTATACACGAATTTTTTATTTTTTAAACGACGTTTCGGAGCAAGGCTCGACTTTTTCTTTTTCTACGTGCGCGTGTAGAAGCCTCGGCGATGAGATAATGTGTGTATGTGTTTAATGAGATATATATTAATGTTTTTTGATTGATATATATTTATGCGCAAGCGACGATGGACGTTTGATTAGCTGCCGATGATTGTGTGTGTGTTAGATGTATATATATGAGGATCAAACATCGCTCCGAAACGTGACGAAATAAAAAAATGAAAATTCGATCGCCGAAACTTAATTATCTTATAATAAGAATTTGTGCGAAACTCTCTTTTTTAAATAAAAAAGAATCCATGCATTCTATCGCTCGTATACAAAAAAGCCAATTAAATATAGTAATTTTTTTTTTAATTGACTCGAATCCAGGTTGAAAGTAGTCCTTGCATGAGTTCGATCGTTGGATTCCGTTCGTTATATATACGCCAAGGATCTTCTTATAGAAAATTCAATCGATTGATTGTTTTTTTTTTGAAAAGAGAAATAATGAAAAACTCATAAATAAAAATAACGAAAATGAAAAAAAATAATATAATAGCTGCGCTCTTTTGACTAGCTTCGCCGCAAGGACTACCCTAACCGTTCGCTTCACCACACACACACATACACACATACGAACGCAGCCTACCCCAGTTCTTCTCTATTTTTTTTTCGTCAATTTTCTCATCGTTTTTTCTATAATCTCCTCTTTCTCTCGCAGTCGACGAAGTATACTCTTGCATCTCCTCTCACTCATCTCTCGTTTTATATAAATTAGAGCATTAAGTTACGCTTTGAGTTATCGATTAATTAATAGTAATGTTAGTATTTACAGGTACAGGTCTCGCATAGTTGCAGTCGTGTCGTCACTGGTTTTTTTTTCTTTTTTGAGAAAAAAAAATCGCCCAATCGTCTCTTCATATATATACCCGGCGGACGCCGACAAATCCGCCTCTTTTTTTTCGTTCTTCTCCTCCTCTACTACTGTTTTTATTTTTCATCCGTCGAAGGAGCGACACTTACGCGAATTTCGTATAGTATATATAGATATCTAGTGTATCAATATATATATGTAAGCTATATAGGCGAGGTCATTTTTTTTATGTGTATTATCAATGTGTGTCTCGATGTCGCTCCTCTCAACGTCGGTTGTGCGACTTGCGGCGGCTGTAGTGGCTATATATATGCTGCGTTTGCGTTGAAAATTTGTGTCTTCTTCTTTTTCAGTTCAGACTTGATTGGGGTGTGTTTATCGTATTACATTATATAGGAAGAAGTTGCGTTATTTTTAAGAAGGGGCAAGAGGCGCAACTTAAGTACACTCGATTATGTGCGGCTGCGATGTCTCTATGACGCTCGGCCTGCCGACCGAGTTCTCGAGGTTGTGCAGAGAGGTGGGCATGTTTCCTGTAAGAATAAAAATTAAGGATTTTTATTATCATGGGTAAATTTTTTTCATCTTGTCATATTAGGTCGTAATTATTTTTCGAGACTTACCGACATTCATGTCGGGCGCGTACTCGTAGTAGGTGGGCGATCCAACAGCTGTCGCAAGAGCGAGTTCATCTTCGATATTATTAGGTCGACAGCTCGTCGTTTTCCAATGCGTCCTGAGACCTGACGCGCTGATGTACTTCTTGTCGCATACCTGACAGGTATAAGGTCGCTCGTTCGTGTGTAACCGTTTGTGAAGCTTCAGGTGCACGAACTGAGTGAACTTGGCTGTGCACAGGTCACAGGCGTAAGGTTTCTGACCCGAGTGTAACCGCAGGTGTGTCTTTAGGTTTGACGTCGAGCTGAACCTCTTCTTGCAGATCTCGCACTGGTGAGGTTTTTCGCCTGTTGAGGAAAATTTCGATCGTCATGTATATGTATACACATACTGTTTCAATGAAATCTATTAATCGATTTTGGGACTTACCCGTGTGAACGAGGTGGTGTTTCTGAAGATGAGCAAGCTGAGTAAAGCTCTTGGTGCAGACGTTGCACTTGAACGGCCTCTCACCCGAATGTGTCCTCAGGTGAACCTTAAGGTTCGACAGCTGACCAAATGTCTTCCAGCAAACGTTGCACTGGTAATGCATCTTTCCGTCCTTCTTCTTCAGAGGATACGGTAGTGACCTATATCCCCTCGAGCTAGCTTGAGAATTCGGACTCAGCGATCCACTTTGCGAACAGGCATGTTCGTCAGGTGACATGGAACCAACCGGCGAGTAGAGATGTTGCGGGTGTCCACCACCACCACCTAAATGTAAATTGTGCGTTCCAGTAATCAGCTCCCTGTTACTGTCGACCAACTGCAGCGTCGACGAGCTGCTTGGCATCTGATTACTGCTACTGGCTTCCACTCGACTGCTACTTCGTTCAGGTTGGTTGCTGTAGAGTATAGCTTCTGGAGGTGGTGGCGAGTAACCGGAACAGTTGATGGACAACGGCGACACGACGCTGTGCTGTTGTTGAGGTTGCTGGTGATTGTAGAGGTTACCGTAGGGATAGGGCGAGTGGATTGGCGAGAGTTGTTGTTGCTGCCCAAGATATTCGCTGCTGCCTGAGTACAGGATCGTACTGGTAGGTTGTGCTGCACTTGAACTGGAAGGTAGCCTCGAAGGCGATGGGCTCTTAGTCTTTCGTTTGTTGATATTGTTGTTGTTGTTGTTGGTACTACTCGTAGGCGAGGCACAGGTGCTCGAATGTAAACCTGGACTACAGGCCTGTTGTGGTTGCTGCATCTGAGGACCACCACCACCACTGCTGCTCGTTGGTAGTAGGAGTGTACTGGATGTGGCATGACAACTACTCGGCGAGTGGAGACTCGTACTACTGCTGGCCGGTTCCGTTTGCATGGGTAAATTCGAGCTGGAGTCAGGACTGCAGGGTAGGATGTTGCTGTATCTGTGGGACTTTTTGTACGAGTAGGCCATCTCCGTAGGACTGGATGGCGATGGTGTTACCGAGTCGGCGACAGGTTGTTGTTGCTGGGAGTTGTTGTTGTTGTTGTCGGTATTGCGGAGTAGGATGTTCTCCAGAATGGACGAGCTTGGATTGTTAACCACACCGTAAGGTCTAGGACTGTGACTACCAAGAGCCTTAGCCTCGGACTCGTAGTAAGGTTTGGCGCTAGGTTTTTCCGGACCAAGTATCTCCTCTGGCGTCGTCGTCGTTGTCGTCGTCGTCGATGTCGTCGAGGATGTGAGTAACAACACCGTCTTCTGAGGCTCTGGTGTAAGAGGACGATTCTCGATTTCAGGTTCCGATGTCTTGTACGTCCTCAGCATCTTGATCTTGACCTTACGGTAATCGTTACGAGCTAACGCGCTCTCGTGCTTGAGGACAGGTGTTGGTGGTGGTTGTTGAGGTCCAAGCTTGGAATTTTTGTTGGAAAAGTCGAGGACGTAGTTGCTCTCGGAGTCGGACTCGCTGCTCTCTTCTGGTGGGGTCAGGATCTCGTCGTGGTAGCCGTTCGAGTGGTAACCTTCGTCCGACCTGACAGATGCGTCGGTTGGTGTCAGTTGAGAACGCCTCTCGTATATCACAGACTCCTTTGTGACCACCTCGATCGTTGGGGGGATGTCGACCACTGGGTGAGCTGGTGCCGACTGCTGCACCTGTTGCCCTGTTTTGAGAAGCATTTATAATCAATGATAATGTAGTGATTGTATGAATCTGAGAAACTTTAGAATCGATATGCTGATTTAAAAAAAGCAATTGTGATAACCTTGAATATACCTAAAGTATAACAATCGATTCGTATTATAATTTTTCTACTTTTTTTATTTCAGAAACTGAACTTACGGATCTTCTGAAGCATCTGCTCGCCGGTAACCGGATGATTTAGCCTCTCGGCGAACTCCCGGCAGTACCATACCAGCAGCTCCTGATTCGCGTCGATCTCCTTAACGGTGTAAAAATAAATATTCATCTGGAAGACAAAGAGAATAAACGTTATTTTTCTATACACAAGCACGCTTTTCACTAAAAAAGAAATCTTCTCATTTCATTACCTCATACTGGCAAGCAATCAAGTTCTGCGACTCTGAGGAATAAGCCGGATTGACGTACCGCATCCAGTTGGCCTTTTGGACGTCGAAGCCATCGATGTAGTAGAAGAGTTCGTTGTCCTTGTAAACCTTGTGATTGAAGAAAGAAAACGTTGTCAAACAACCGAAACACAATCCACTGCAAGTTTCCATGAAAAAAAAAGAAGCTCACCCTCCAGAAGTACTTCCTATCGGTGTCAGGTGGCACCGAGTCCTTGGTATAAATCTGCCCAACGAAAGGTCCAAACCTCGTACCTTTAGGTATACGATCAGTACTCCAGACACCAAAGGCAGTATTAAGCGAAGGTTTGAGCACGAGATTCCTCGGAAGTGAGGCCTCAGCACGATTAGGTTCGTTCGGTGCTGTCGGTGTGTCCGGCGCAATGTAGTTGACCTTCTGCTGGAACTCTTCCTCCCTCAGCGTCGTGTAATCCCAATCGCCAGTCTTCATTTTCTATTTTTTTTTTTTACTGCAAGCATACAATTCATCCTCTTTAATACAAATCCTGACCCTCGACAATACGTATATATACAGGAAGAAGGGGACGCCCAAACTACCGAAAAGTACCGCGCGACGAGGGTTCATCGCACCCGCGTATCCGTAAGGGGTGGAAAAAAGGAAAGTAGAGGTGGCAGAGAGAGAGAGAGAGGCCAATCGGTATAAGCGAGAGGGAAAGAGCTGGTGGTGGTGGCGCGGGGCTGTGTACAGTGAGAGTAAAAGCGGGGGAGGGAGTGCACCGCTGCACACGCGAAAGTGAAACCCGTCCGTGCATTGATCGACTACTATGCAGGGGCGGCGGTGGTACTGTGGGAGGGCTGCGATGGTCCATACACTCTCTCCCTCGAATTTTTTTTTTTTTTTTCTTATCTATTGCTTGTGTAATCGGTATGATTTTGCGCAATGATCGAGAGGATTTTATATAGAAAAGCAACCCGTCGGTGTAGTAGTTTGGTTACTCCCGTTTCACTTTCCTCACCTTTGTCTGTCTTGATTAGCAATAAAAAAAAGAAGAAGAAGAAGAAACTCGTTCTCGACGCTCGAAAATTACGTAATCCTGTGATTCTTCAGTGATACCGGGACACGCGTCGACATCTCGATGACGCTTCCGGGTAGCAGTGGTGTAACCGGGTATTTTAATAATAAACCGCCGGTCATCTCCCACATCAGCATCCCGGGGACATGGCCCTTGAATTCACACACAGACACAGAGAAGCACTAGAATTTGAATTTTCCAAACCGATCTCTCACTAAACGCAATACAGAGCACACAAGCTTCCTCAAGTAGTAGAAGAATAACGACAGAGCAAAGTGTATATAAGAATCAGTAGAAAAAGGAGCGTCCGGTCCGGCGGATGGCACACTGATGGAGACAGGGAGAGAACAACTCGTCGGGTAGACCTGACCTAGCTCAACGTTGCGATGCTGCGCATGCGCACACGTGTGTATAATATAGCAACGATGCCCTCTCTCTTTCGCGCAGTGCACTGCTGCGCTTTCGATCGACCCGCTATACCCTCTCTCGCTCTCGTTTTCCACCGCCGTCTGCACAACTCTCATCCCCTCTACATACGTATATACTCTCTCGGAGAGCCTTTCACCCTGTCTGTCTGTCCGATTATTGTTATTATTGTCCCTATACGAGAGATTTAACAAAAAAAAAAAAAAAATGAAGAAGATGAATGTCGGACTCGACTCGGTTTGTACTACTTGAGATCTGCGATCGGAAAAACAGACGTCGATCGCATAAGCCACCTCGATTTCACAAAGTCACGGCCGACGAGGACACAGAGAGTATTAAGAGAAAGACAGCTATATACTAGCCGGGTATACTGGGAAGGAGAAACATATACGCTCGCGGAAAAGGGAAAGAGAGAGAGAGAGAGAGAGGTTCTCCGTTAGAGAAGAATTTCCGCGAGCGCGAATCGCCGCCGCCGCGCGACTACTAACCCAGATACGCGCGGCCCGGGGTCGTTGATCTCTCGAGTCTGTGTATGTATGTATATATATATGTATGCCCCTTCTTCTTAGGCGAAGAAAAAAAAATACGTTATAGGTTGGATCTCTGCACCGGTTTTTCTTATACCAGTGCGTGGAAAAGAGCGCGAGCTATCGAGTGTGTGTGATGATGATAAGGTCGTTGACCTCTGCTGACGGTGGCCCGATATTTTGGTTTCGTTTGGGTGAAATTAAGAGTGAGTTTTTTTTATTTCTTCTTTCTTTGGGTGACGGACGGAAAATGCTGGAGTCATGGTGGACTTAGAGGTGGTACCGGATCGTTTGTGTTTTTTTACAGGTGTTACCGTTGGGTGTCATCGTTAAGTTTGAAGTTTCCGCTATTTAACGAAATGACATTTTCAAATTGTATAGAATTTTCAGATCGAAACCCCAAAAATTGTCCATAATTTTTGTTATAACTATACTTGTATTGTAAAGGGCTTCTAGCCCGTTTAATTTTAATAAATAAATAAATAAATAAATAATATTCTTGCCGGAGTGCCACTTAAAAGAAACCCGAAGAAAAATTTCGCGAGTATACACAGAACTTCTTCTCGAACACACTATATACGCTTCGAGGTCGAGCTATGCGTCCTTTCTCTCTCTCTCTCTCTCTTCAGTAATCCGTCATAGAGCGCAGCTGCCCCCGTTTTTCGCAAACTAACGGCCCGTCGTATAATGCATTTCTAGCGCGCGCAGAGGAAAAGTCGCGAAGATACTGAAGTAGAGGGGGAAGTTCGAATGCAAGTGAATCGAGTGAGGACCGTTTCGAAGAGGAAAAAGAAGAAAGCCAGAAAGAGAGAGAGATCGAAAGAAGGTCTCCGACGGTCATTGTCCTACTTGGTGTGGTGGTACCCGACGACGACGACTTCTTCTTCTTCTTCTTCTTCTTCGCACTTTGCGCGAAGCTATCGAGGTTATTGCCGCGCGTGTGTAACCTCGAGGACGATGAAGTGGTATATTGAAGCTTTCGCTGTATATATATATTTGTGTGAATTCGATGTGGAACGAAGGTGACCTGAACGGGTTCGTTGAACCTTGGGACGATCGTTTCTTCTTCTTTTTTTGAGTATTGAATTTTTGCAAAGGCTGACGTAATAAGAAGGTAGATTAGCATAATACAGTCGAAATCGACTTCTATTCAAATGACTCTCAAGGGCAGAGAGAAACAAAGATATCTGCGCACACGAATTCATCCTTGAGGTCGATGAACCCGCGAGAAAAAGAAGAAGAGATGTGAGTCTAGACGCACGTCAGCGTGTGTGTGACCTGATTTTTTTTGTCATCATCCGCCTATAAAGTCGCGACAACGTAACGAAAGTATCTCGAAGAAAGGCTCAACGTCATCATATACATGTCCTCCCGGGGTCATTGACCTCGACGCTCTGCATAACCCATTTTGTAATAGCACACTTCCATGAATTTTATTTTTTTCATTTCGCGACCTATCTTATATACAGCTCCGCGTGTTTTCGACGTGTGCCAAAGGAGAAAATTGAGTATATATATATATAGCGAGAACTTTTCTGTGAAGTTTAAAGGAAACTTCGTCAACGAAAAAGAAGAAGTGATCAGATAACATTGCGAAACAGATGAAATAATCCACGAGGCTGTGTGTATATATATAGTACACGGAAAAGATATCGCTTCCGCATTCGAGCCATACTCTTACTTCAACGCCGACATAGACCTCCCAATGTCAATGCCAGCGAGTCAGCCTTTCACCTTATATAATGTTGTATATACATACGGCGTTGAACTTGATCGTCCCGGTTACCGCGCGACTATTTTCTGTTAATTGTGACACGTTTTTCCTTGAATTGAAAGAAAAATAATCAACCCTATATAAGAAACATCAGCCTTTAGGTATGTATAGACAGACAGAGAGAAGGGAAGGGAATCTCACGTCGACTACATGGCCGTGACTTTAGCCGCTGCAGCAGTGAGAGGCCGCCGGCGCGTCAATGTAGAACGGTCATTGACTCCTCTCTCTCTCTCTCTCTCTCTTCCATTGTCGATTCGCCATTTTTCTCTTCTTCTTCACTTCCTTATTATATTCTTCTTCTTCTTCTTCACCTTCGGTATACGAGAGACGCCGAAAATGAAGTTGCTTTTGTTCGTACATTAGAAATAAGAGATTAGCTGTCATTATTACGGTATACAGAAAAATGTACTTTTTTTTTGTTTACTCGAAAAATTCTATAACAATAGATAGAAAAAAAGAGACAGCTCTTTGCAAAAGTCTCATCACCAACACGGTGCAACGACCGCTCCAATAAATCGGTTCTCCCGAGTCTCCCACTCCGAAAGTCATGTACAACGAGCCGAGAGTGCCGCGATACCGTTATGTCACATTTGTACACACCTGCGCTCGCTCTCCTACATATATACGTGTATAAGTATGACGCTATCGTCGATTGCACCGCTTCTTCTTCGTTTTTTTTTTTAAATCGACGATAGAAGACATACAATATAAAATATACACTTCCGTTGCTTCATTGTCCTAAAAAAGGACGCTTAGAAAAAAATGTAATAATACGGTACATCCACCACCCCGACACTCGATTCTTAAAGGGTTAAGTCTCGCGCGTGGCAGAAGAGAGAAAGAAAGAGAGAGAGAGAGAGATGAATGGAGCGTGAAAGAGAGTAGAGGGAGAAAACACAGACCGGAAGCCCGGGGCAGCGCTCTCTCGCGCGAATGTAACGGCATTTTTCGCCTCTCTTTCGTTCTATCCTTCTTCTTCTTCTTCTTCTCTTCGCTTTCCTTGTGCAAACTCCCTTTTCACTGCGGCGTTCTCTTGATGTTTGAAAAAAAAGCGGGAATCTTGTATATATGAAGCTATGATATATATTGTATATCGATGTGTATTACAGAGACAAAGGGTGTATATAGCAACGGAAGCACCGTTATGTCATATTAGAAGGAATATACGTGTGATTAACGGTGTTTTGAGACCCGAGTTCGTGGACCTTTCGAGAGAAGAAGAAATGAAGGTAAAAACAGCATCGCGCTTGAATTTTACGCAACGAGATACCACCTCCGCCGCTGTATATATAGATATAATACTCCCAAGGTCAATGTCCTTTTTCGACCTTAGCGCGAGCGCGCTCCTCTCTCTCTCTCTCTCTCTCCTGCGCTTATACACTCGAGTTCATCCTGGGCGATTTAATCGTCATTACGTCAGTATACGAGGGAAATAATCAAGGTCACGGAAAAGTCCAGAAGCTTCTCACGGGGGAAACCACTTGGAAGTGGAGCAGGTAAACAATTTTTTTTTCTTATTATTTCAGGACACTTCTACCGATTTCGAGAATTTTGACATTGATACAGTATATATATATTATGTCACTAACCTTCTGCCGGATCTCACTTCCGCGTCGTCTCTTCTTCTGGTATAGTATCCAGATTGCTTGGTTAGCTTCTCTATTTCTTCTTCTTCTTCTTCTTGTCTTAGTCGTGCAGGTGCTCCATTATATCTCAGCTTCCCTGAGACACCAGCCACCAGCACCAGCACCTTTACTCGTAAGTGTGTCTTCTATTTCTGTATAACAATCTTTCTCTTGATCTGACACTACACACTCTTGGTATATATACGTATAGAAAAATAATAGCACTGCAGCTGAGAGTAAAATAATCGGCGCAGAGGTCAATAACACACTCGAAGGGGGTTTCCGCACACTTGTCGATCTCTATGACGGTGTCCCTCGATTATATCACACAATATACACAGCGAGAATATATACCATAACTACGACGAATAGTATACAATAAACAAAAAATAAAGTAAAATCTACATAGAAGAAGAAACGTCCAGCACAAGTGTCAGTGAGTATGTATCTTCCTTCTCTCTCTCTCTCTCTCACCGGTTGTGTTTTCGTGGGGACCGCGTGCTTCGTACTGAGGCTTTGAGTATAGAGGTAAAGGCGAGAGAAGCATCAGCAGCGCCTCGCTCAGGTAGTAGTAGTAGAGAGAGAGAGAGAGAGAGAGGAGAGAGCAATGGCCACACGCTCCTTCGTGCTCCTCCGCTTCCCTTCGTTCGTCGCGCTTCGTCGTTCTCTCACTTACAGACACATACACACATACATACACATCTCACGCATTATATACATGTACACATAGGAGGGAAGGAGAGCGAGAGGCCGGCGCAGTTCAACATTCCCCAGCAGGAGTACACAACGGTACTTTTCTCTCACTGAAGCTACTCTGCTGGTTACTCTGAGCTCCGAAAATGACTGCATTTCTATGAGCATCGATGAAGATGATGAAGCTTGAGGGGGATGGTTTTGCAAGGATTTTTTTGCTGGTACAGCTCGGTGATCTGAGAAACAGCCCTCTTCTCGATTTAGCTCTTTCGGTTTCTCTCTCGCGTGCCGAGAGACCAGATCGAGTTCGCTGCTCGTTCGTTGCTCTTTCTTCTTCTTCTTCTTCTTCTTCGTCCTTCTCTCTCTCTCTCCTGGTGTATAGGTGATTGCCCGCTCTTCTCTTTCCGTTTTCCTTTCCCTTTCTCTCTCTCTCTCTCTCTCTCTCTTCGTCTCTATACGTTTTCTGATTTTCTCCGGTTCTACGAGCTGTTCTTTCAAAACTTTGATTTTCCATTCGGTGTATATAGTGAAATAGAGTATTGAGAAGAAAGTGGCCGCGGAAGAGAGGAAAGACCGGTGACGAAGAGTATTGTTTGTTTATCCGGGATTTTTTGGGCAAGTGCAAGTTCATCACACTTTTTTCTGAATCACCACAATGGGATGATATATATATATCGACTTGAATCATCGCGGATTTTACCGGGTCTTATGCGCGGCTTTCACTTGGAATGTGTCGAGAGTGACTATATATACATAACGTATTTTCCTACTACGAGATGTATGTGTGTGGCCTAGATCTTTGAAATTCGGTAACGTCTTATCAGCGATGATGATGGTGGTAAAGGTTACGCATGTTCTAACGCCTTTTGATCCTTTCTTAATTTGGTAACAGGTGAATAAGTTTCCATATCGGTATAAGCCTTAAATTTTCTTTAAAGAAAAAAAGCTTCAAATTATTTCCAGAAGCATATCACCTCATTTCCAAAATCGAAAACCAAAATCGTCAACAACAACAACAACAACACACTGTGGCATTGACCCTCAGCACCAGAATCATCCTCTACGTCAACAGGAAAAAAAAACTCATCATAACGTTACGTTTTCCTTCCCGCGGCCTATACGACCCATATATAATATACCCACCACCAAACGAATCTCGCCGTTTGCTTATAGCCATCAGACACTATATAGCAGCATATAATGCAACAATCTCAGCGAAATGGATTTAAGGTCACACACACGCGCGCTCATGCACGAAAGCGGGTCAGTGATAGAGCTGCTGTGCTGCTGCTGCTGCTGCTGCTGCTGCTGAGGCGAACGTTCGCGAGTATAAGCGCCGCTATCACTGCGGCATAAACTTGGAGGAAGCCTAATTCGCAAGAGTGACTGCGTGTCGTGAGTTGAAGTATAGAGAGAATTTTTTATTTCTTCACTGAAGATATCGACAGAAAGAAGAAGATGAACGCGAAGAAATAAACTCGATTCTTCTTTATACATGTATATATATGTATATATGTGTATACAGCGTGTGTCGCAACGACTCGCATGACGTCCGCATTGAAATTCAGATCCGACGATGACGTGAACTCGGAAGATCGCAAACGATGATAATATATACATGCTGTATAAGATATAGCTCATTTATACCTGATGCTGAGATCTGGCGAACAGACGCACTGCACCGCTTTTGCCGGCGTTCAAGTCTCCGCTCGCGCTGTATCGATTATTGTATGTGTAGTATATACACCCTTCGCTTCTTCTTCTTCTTCTTCTTCTTCTTCTTTTTTTATTCTCGTATTGTTGGTTACATCATATTAATTTTTACCTACCTAACGATTTTTAGCCCGTGGAGCTGAAAACACGTTCTCCATTTGAAAAATCTATTTTTGAAATTCAGCCCACATACACGTCCCACTATAAGACTGTGTGTGTGTATACAGGCCCGCATAACTTCGAAACGAAAGAGAGAGAGAGAGAGAGAGAGAGATATCGAACAGCCTCGTAGTCGTTCAATATAATACCAGCTCAGAGGAGACACAAGGTGTTCCAAGAACTTTGACACACCGGTCAATGCACTCTGTCTTGAAATATCAGACACTAGCTATTAGCGAATAGGTCCGGACTTTTTGCTAGTATACATAGTATCAGAAGGTTACTTCTTCTGGGAATATAAAAGTCGACGCTTCTTTTTTGCCCCTATATATCCTCATAGTCTATTCTCTCTTTCTTCAGTGGCGGCTCGCAGATGTTATCTTTTCCTGCGCGCAAGAAAGAGCATCAGTATTATATACAGGCTCTTTCAAGAGAGGGAGAAACATCATTAGAGAAGCGGTGTGCATGGAGTCCATGAAGCGCGTATTATGAGAAAAGCACCCGGAACCTAAGCGCCTGCACAAGCGTGTGTGCGATATTATAAAGGGGGATAGAGAGAAGTGCTGTATAAGCGTGTGCAAGAGGGGCTAATCAGGGATTGGTGAGCTGAAAATCGATGAGAACAATGTCTAGTGTGTGTGTGTGTGTGTGTGAGGGAATTAAAAATGTAATTATAGGTGGATTAGACTGCCCTGGTATAAATCCAAACGATTTATTAGCGAAGAATAAGCTAATTTTGAACGATTTAGCTGAAACGTCGCTTAACCAAAATAAACGCTTGGATATGATAACTTGGCTTAAGATATTTGTTTAAAATTTGTCAAATTGTTGTTATAATTTAATAAATACCTCGGAATTATGAAGAGTCTAAATATTCCCAATAAAACGTACATACTTATCCATCCCAGAAAAAAGGTAAAGTATAGCTTATTGTACTATAAAAACATATCGAGATAGTAATATTTAAATACCTTATTAATATGTAAGCAAACAGCTTCGGCTTTGATTTTTTTATTTATATTACATGAAAACGGTCAAGCAAAAGTTTACTCGTTAATTTTCTACCAGGGTGATTACATCATTGTATATTCCACAGAATTTTATTTGGCTATTTGCAGATACGTTTGTTCGTTAAAATTAGTCAAACAATTTATCTATAAGTATACTACACACTGACTGTGTATTACTTATCAATATTTCTTTAGTTTCTGCTCAGTCCTTTCAAATCTTTTCCTATAATAGACTATATTAAAATTTACTAAACACTAAATTATACACAGGAACTTTTGATAAAATAAACATCATTATAACACAGTTCCTCGATCAGGTCACCGTCAGAATCAGTTCCTAAACAAATTAAATACCTCTCCCACGCGACAATCCCACAGACACCAGATACAATCAACACCAAAGTTACTTTTACATAATAATCGAGCTACAGCTATAATATACACTACGTACAGCGGGGGCAGAGAAAAAGAGAGAGACAAAACATCTCGTAGGAGAGAGAGAGAGAGAGAGAGAGAGAGAGAGAGAGAGAGAGAGAGAGAGAGAGAGAGAGAAATGTCCCGAGCGTTAACCGGAACGGAACGAAGTGCGCCGCTGGTTACTGACCTCTCAAAGCACTCTCTTACGCTTGCACTACTTACTAACTCGCTCGAGAGAGAAAGAGAGGAGGGAGAGAAATGCGCGAACGATTCTCCTTACCTTTACCTTCACCTTGCACTGCTGCTGCTGCTGCTGCTGCTGCAACGAGAGAGTCTCTCTCGGCGGCAACTGCATAATCCAGGAAATATAAGTGCAATGCCCTTTATGCTTGTGTTGTATGTATATGGCGAACGGGGACAAAGTGTGATGAGGATTTTTTTCTTTTTGTTTGGTATTTGGGTTTGTATTGATTTATTTGATGGTAAAGTTTCGGAGAGACGTGAGGTAACAACTCATCGACATTGAAAAATCTCAGACGTAATCTACTTTCTGTCGTATACACTCGTCACAATAGAAAGCAACAACAATAATCCATACATCAATCTTAAACAAAAAGAAAAAAAAAAATCTTCCTCCAATTATACAACAAGTCCTGCTCACAGAGATACTCACCCGCGGTTACGTCCGGTCAATGACACACATTTTCCCGTTCTCTCTCACACGCGCGCGTGCAAAAAGTGACTTTGGCAAAATCATCAAGTCCTCTCTCTCTCTCTCTCTCGTGCATAGAAACGCGCGCGCGCGACGATCTTATTATACAGCCCAGAAAAGAGTCAAAGTAAGACACAGCAGCGTTGAAGAGAAGACTCTGTGTGATGTATATAGGTATATACATACATACACAGCAGTTCGTTCACCTCTGAAAATACTCTCCTTACATCGAGGACTCTCCTACTATTGCGTGCGCTGCACTAGTTCTCGCTCTCTTGCGCGAAAAGTGTCTATACATCCAAGAGAGAGAGAGGATACAACCGTTACACACAGACTATCACTTTGTGTGTGTATGTGTATATGCCGCACGACTCCTACGATTTCTCGCGAGAGAGAGAGAGAGAGAAGTGAAGTGGCACACACAATGCGTAAGAGAGTTGATTTTTTGTCAAGAGGTCGCTGACCGGCCAGCTAACCGATCGCTCGCTCGCGCTCTTTTGCGGATTCTCTACTCCGATCCTTTCTTCTTCTTCTTCTTCTTTCTTGAGGCGTCTGCTGCTCTCGCTTGTGTATTATAAAGCCTCGGCTTTTGTTGAATTATGTACCGAAAAGTAGCGAGTTCCTGTGACGAGGTCTTTCAACTTGAAAGAAAAATCGTTATTTAAAAATCAAAAGCCCTTTTCCGAGCTAAAGTGCAAGTGTCCAGTCACTTAAAAAAAAAAAGTACGACTACTCGGTAGTCCCTACGTGTACGTATATAGAAAAAAAAGGGAATGAACGAGCTTATCTCGTCTGTGATGAAAAGGGAAATCCAACGGGGGAAGAAGAAGCATTGTGTTAACGGTATGTATGTATATATATAAAGTCTTTTGAACCTCGTCGTTGTCGAGGCCCCTCCTCCGAAACTCGCGCTAGACACTCTTACTTTTTCGGCGGCTCTCCTGTACAAAGTGTGTATATATATATAAAGCGAGAGGATGTATATATATATATATATTGTATAGTGGTACCGTAGGGCCAATTGCGAGATATACATGCTTGTGCCCTAAGAGCCGAGGTGGGTAACGGGAGTTTGCTTCCTTTTCTTTCATGGATGTATATGCCGGCGTTGCTTAGGTCGACGGGATGTAGGATGTGTTTTTTCGTGTGTCTTAAACAATCTGTACAATTGTTGTATGCCTCTTATACAATCTTGAGAAGTAACTATAAAAAATGGGTTATTTATAGGCTCTAACGTGTAGACGAAGAAAGAAAATTTTTTCAACTTCGCGTGGTGCCGTTTGAACTTATGAATAATTATTTTGTTAGTAAGCTAAATATAATAATAATTATTTTATTAGGAAGCTCATTGATTTTACATGAATATAAAATTTGTATTTTTTGTGCACTTATGACTATAAATTGTTTTCAATATAACAAGTGTCGAGCGCGTTTAAGCAGTTACGAAATTAATTAACTCAAGCGTCATCATCATAATCAGCACTGCAAAACGAGAAAATCCATTAACGACGACGACTCACAGCTCTCACTCTATACAGCACCTCATCAATGAGTGACTAATTAGCCACAACACTATACATCCCAACTCATTCATGACTTTCTATCGATTCGCCAAAAATTAACTCACAGCATCATCTTTCTCTAAAATAGAAAAGACAAAAAAAAACACACCAACTAAATATCGCTCGAGGAAAGGAGAAAGAGAGAGCTAAAGAGAAGAAGAGGCCATCAGTACCGCACTTGAAAAGGAAACCTCACGTGACGCATTCGTTTTTATCCGTATAGCTATATTCTGCCATCACAGGAGCTTCGGGGCCGCCACAGAGGCGCTCGATGTTCCGCATAGGAGACATTGACCCTCTCGCAGAGTAGTGTACTTACATTCGCGTAAACAAATCCGCTTCTAACGGTAAGCGCGCGCTGCAATTGACAAATGTGGGCCGACTCTGCTGCCTATTCAGACACGCTGTGCTGTATTATTATATAAATCTATATAGCTTTTATGTAATTGTATTTTTTTTTGCGACATTTTCTGTGATGGAAGGTTCGTTGACTCTCGTGGATCCTACTTTGGATATATATACATATATATACGAGATCGTCGTCAGAATGAGAGGAGAGATCGAGAGAGAGAGATAATGGATGACTGACTATGTATATTTTCTTATATTGAGCGCATAGTAGTAAGCACTGCATAATGCTTTGTAGAGCGAAAAAATTGCGATACGCTTGTTTGTTTATTGCTTCGATCGTCCTCGATTTTTTTATTCTGGCCTTGTGTGCAGGGGTGAATCGGTAGTGTCGGTATCTTCGATTTTGAAATCGTCACGTTAAAAATTCTAATAGATCGTTAAACTATAAACATTTTTCACTTAAACCAAAAAGATATTTTGAACGAAAGTGCGTTGATCGGTAACATGCATCGTTAAAAAATCGATACCGATCGCGCAAATGCCAGAAAAATTCTCAAAAAAGAAAAAGAAAAATCGCATCAGTATATATAGCCGCAGGACGATTAGGCTTCTCTCTCTCTCTCTCTTTATACTATATACATCCCAGCCGTGAGGGAAAGACCTAGTTTGCAGGTAGAACGCGTTGCAGTCAACGGCACTAGGTCACGCATTGCAGTTCCTGAACGCGCCGCCACACGCATACGGAAACGGCAATCCCTCCCTCGCTCACTTCTTCTTCTTCTTTATTTCTTCTTCTTCTTCTTCTTCTTCTTCCCCGTGTATATATATATACACTATACAGCATCACGTCTCTATTTTCCTCAAGAGGGAAAATGAAGAAAAGAAGAAGCGAGAAATCGGCGTTTATCGGAGATTCTCCACTTTCGTTACCGATTGCCGGTCGATGAACCGTAAGTATATATATATACACGTGTATGGATTAGGACTGAGAGTGCGATGTATTTCTTTTCGTTGTATTTCCCTAAACGTAAATTCCAAGACTATAAGAAGAAGAAAAAAACACGACGTGTACTTGTTTACGTTTTTCGCCAATCGGAGTTCATCGTTCCAGAGTAAAAGTCTCGCGACGACCCCATTTTTTTTACACGAGTTATTATAATCGCAACGATTCATACTGACATAAGTCAACGCACTATCGACAATAACATGCATATAATAATATCGTCCGATTACAGAATACACAGATACATCGAGAAAATCAGCCTCGACGTTATAATACACTAGTCAAGAGTGCGCGAGAGGCCATTGGCCGAGACCTTGATACTCGTCGCTTCGTTCCGGGAGAAACTTGGGAGTAGCGCGCGCGCTTGTCTATGCGCGTTGGAGAACGCGAGTAAGAGTGCAAAAATACGCGGTGCATTGTGCGCGGCTGACTTTGCTGTTATAGGAGACTTTATTTTCGACGGTTTTGGATTATTGGTGGGCGCGAGAGTCTAATATATACTGACATAATATCCGTTGCGTTGGAGGGATATTATGCGATTTCACTTCTCTCTGATTTTGTATATGATGTGTTGTTGGGTAAGATTTATATCTGGGAAACTATAGTTGATGCTTACTTTGAGAGAAAAATATAGTAATTATTACCAAAATTCTACTGTAAACTCTAGTGGTATAGGGACACGACTATATTTTATTGATGTATAGAAGAATTTCATGACTTCTTTACTACATCGGAATACTATACTAAAATAGTAAGTATCCACTATAATTTTATAGTCAACCTGCTATAATTATAGAGCCAACAAAAAACCATAGTGACCCTTATTAAAAAACCATAGTAATATTTACTATAAATTTAGTAATCATTACCAAACCATAGTAACGGTTACTCACTCGATTGTACACTTTGTATTTTTTCTTTTTTCGACCACTCCGACTAAAGAGAAGGAAGCTATAACGTAGGGTGTTATATAATAATCTAAAAACAGAGTATACATCCCTTAAAATGAAAAATCGAATTAAAACACTTTCGGTATTCGAAGCTCACAGCAAAACGTCGAGAGCGTTATAATACACAGAGAGAGATAGCCGTTCTCTCCTATATAACGGGCCGATATTACCTCTCGTCGGCGCGTGGAGTGAAGGCGCAAGCGAGCACGAAAACGAGCACTCGAGAAAGAGAGAGAGAGAGAGACTTCTCTCTCGGGGGCAAAGCTTCGAGCTCGTGATAACGGTATCGTATATACACTATATACGCGAGGAGTCGTCATCGGTCGCCGCCGTCGTTTCCTTCGCTTGTGGCTCCTTTGCATATTATACGTGTCGTCGGCCTCTTCCCTTTCGACGGGGCTCTTTCACTCTGTTATATATACTCTGGTCTCTCTCTGTGTGTGAGATACAGACGGAAGCAGGTTATTCTTCTGTGTGTGGTTGTATGGTTTTTTTAGGAAGAGGTTATTGGACGGGAGACTATGTTGTTGGTGATACTTTGGGGAGGAGTTTGGCTTTGGAGTCTTGGAGAATTTGAGATTTTTTTTCAATATTGTAGGATTTTTATTGTTGACGTAGAAAATATTTTGGATGGAAAGATAGATTTTTTGATAGGGCGAATTTTTAAGTTTTCTTATTATATTATTTATACATTTTTTTGCTGGACCTCATAAGTAATTTTTACATAGTTCATTTTTGGTAAAAAAAAATAGACCAACTTTATTGGCGAACTTGTTAAGTAATCGAACGGAGTCATTTTTATTAGAAAAAAGCTAACCAAAACTATAATTATTAAAGCATCTACATTATAACGTATTGTAAGTGAATATTAAATTTTTCTCCACACACCAAGTTATTCCACGGATATAACAAGCCGCTCGACTATAATGAAGACATAACGATGTATAAGCGCGAACGTCACGAGTCAAGCTCACGATTTCCATCAGCAGCAAAACCGTTTACATAATTTTCAAAACGGGGTTAGGCACGTCTCTCTACCACATATCTCCAAGTCCTGCAATTGCAAAAGACATTTTTCTTCTCTCCCTCACACGTTCTCAATAAAACATGACAAAAAGTGTATGCTCCTTTTCGCACATACACATATATAACGGCCGTCGCATATATAATATATATATATATATATATATACATCGCGAAAGGTGTGCAGACGTCTGGAGAATCGTCAATAGAAAAAAGTCGACGCGCTCTCCTCATAAATCGAGGCGATATTTACGAGGAGCAGGATCTAGCCTCTGATGGCGACTACTGCAATTGGGCCACATATATATAAGTATAATATATAGCTATATAGACACTCGCCGCGAGTGCAAGTGCGCTAGAGGTTAACGCCCTCAGCAGACCTAGACCCATAAAGCTCGTTTAAGTTTCACGGACAGACACGTCTTCTTCGGTTGCAGTATATGTGATATTACATATATATATTTGCGTATGCGGAAGCGTTTGTGACTCCTACACGCGCATATATAAGGGACAGTTGGCGGGGGAGAAAGAGAGAGAGGAGTGTACATATATATATATATGTATAAGGTCAAGTGCAGGAATGAGGAACAAAAGTTCAAGTAACCGCGCGCTAAACGCGCGTATCGCGCTTTTTTATCGTGCTCTGATTGTGTCTTAGAATGTGCAGCTACTGTTCTTTTGTTGTCTTGCATTATATATATATTATTTTCTCTCGTGTCTGCGTGTTATAATATATGCTGGCGGGTCGACGCGCCTGATTTTCTTTTTTTTTTTTTTTGCAAGCTTGTGTACCGTAATTCTTCTTTTCAAAATAGTAGATATAATAAATGCTCGTAAAATACAGGTTTTTATAGCTATTAGTGTGGATTGGTGTAGTCCTGATTAATCTTGAAACTTCGAAAAAAGAAGCTAAAAACGGTTTTTGATTTATTTAAACACAGGTTCAGACTTTTATAAAGTCGTTCTAAAGAAAAATATTGCTGCAATAATATACTAAACATACGTTTCGTGTCCTAATTAATCACGAAACCTCCCTAAAACTACCTCAAAAAATCGATATAGATTCTTCTCATAACAACCATCATACTTGCACATATACATAAAATATAATAACTCTCGATTGCTCGCGTTCACTGGCGCGTGATTCACGTCTTTCTCCGATTTTGTTTTCGGCTTGCGCGAGTGTGTAAGGCCCGCTTTGCTTTCGATGATTCGCTCGGGAGAGTCCTCGCGCTCGCGTCACTTTCTTTCTCGGGCTCTCAAGCGTAATGGCCCGGGCTGGCCCGGGAATTTCGGCAAGAGGTCGATGCCTCGTCAGTGTCATTGTACTCTCTCTCTCTTTCTCTCTCTCTCTTGGCACCGAACACGACTCGTGTGTATACCTATGTATTATGTGGCTGATGGTGGTGTTTTATTTGATAGTTAGACGATGATGAGTGTTCTGAGAAGGTAGGTGATTTTAAGGGGGTGTCAAGTTCCTGTTTTACCGACTGTGCACCGAATAATCGCATTTATTAATAATGTGTATTACTTATTGTTGGAAACTATATAAATTTACTTAACATAGTATATATGACTGTTATACAAAGTTCAAAAGCGATATGCAATATAGCAACCATAAAAGTAATTAGAAAGAAACTTTTATTTTGACGGGTGTCGTTAATATATCGACTTCGAAAATTGTATACCTAACGTTATTACGGTGGCTTTTTGTTTCTTGAATTATTAGAAATTTTAGTTTACTGATATAATAAAATCCTTTTAATCAGTGTAAGATCGATAAAACAGTATCAGAAATTATAGAAAAAGTTTGGACCCCTATTAATCTGTTTGCAGCAAGCTGAAGTATAGATATACTTGACATAATTAAACGAAAATTTATATGTACTCCAATTTGTGACAAATATACTAAAATATGACAAAAATGTGCAATAATATAATGTAGATTTTATTAAAATTTTGCCCATTTAAAACGTTTTTGACATACCTATATATCTTCAACCTTGTTAAGTGAAAAATATGTTGATATTGTGGTACAGTTTAGGTCCATTGAGGAACAGTTTTGACACATTTAAGAATCTTTAAAAAAATATTTTCACACATGTGGGAAGATTTTTGGCAAATATAGGCACGGTTTTCAGACACGTGGTATCATCATTAGCACATTTGGGAACGTTCGACCAGTTGTAAAATTTCCAAATTTGTTCCAAGTGGTGCCGATACTGTCTCTGAATGTTCGGAACATCCTAAAACTGTTTTTCAGCCCAGGCCAGAGTATACAATAAAATTAATTTTTACTTAGCCTTTTTAGAAATTATTGTGCTTAAAGGTTTTAAATATGCCAGAAAGGTGCCTATTTGTTTCATACAAATAGGCAGATTATTTGGCACGTTTTTGGCACACTTGTGAAACAAATATGACTAAAATCTTCTTCCACTGGGGACAATATGAAAGCTGTTTGAGTAAAATTTTTTTTATTATTCCAGTTCAAATCTATCAACTTCACCGTCAGGAAACTGTAACGGGTTCCTAGAAATGAAGTATATAGTAGAAAAAGTTTGCAAAATCATGATACACCTATATGATTTACTAATGCTCATATATACTTATAAAGAAAGCTTAATATAATTTTTCTTCTTTAGGCCTTTTATACACACAACTTTCCGTATAACGCGTTTCTACGTTTAATTACAAAATGGTATAGTAAATTTTCAGAGTTTGCCATTATACTGAGGCATTAATAGATTTCTTCCTGTAAAGTAAAACTTTTAAACCAATTTTCTTTTATAAAAGACTTTGAGATTATACAATGTTGTAACCAAACAACTTTTAACAATTTTCGTAGATCCCGAATCATCCGCAGTCCAGCAATTTACCAGCATACCCTCCATTATTTTCATATATAGCACGACGCTCGTTTGGATTTTTTTTCTCGAGAGTCTTTTTCTCGTTTTCTTCCTCTACGCGGTATGGTTGACGAAAGGTTTCACTTTGAGAGTGCACTGTGGATGTTGGTTTGCGTGCTCCGCTTACAGCGAGACGTCTAATAGTAAAAGGTTATATATATTATATATATATATAGGTATACTTTCTTGAAGTAGGATTCACTGCAGCTGCGATTTTCACGAGAGAAAATATACCGCGTTTTGCGGCGGTGAGCTTTTCTCGCGTGCGACTTTATAAACTGATTGGTGTTGTTATTATCTGTCGACATTTTTGAATTTCTAAGGAACAATAAAGCTTTAGTTTGTCTTCTGACAGGTCGGAAAATGAATGTTTTGAATTTTGTTTTTTTGTAATTGGGGTTGAACATTTTATACCGAAAGTTTGTAATAAAGTAACATTTTCATTAAAAGTACTGTATCGGTTTTCCAGTTCATTATTACTTGCTTCATCTCAATATAACCGCTCTTAGCACACATAAATTTAAACGAAACAGTTAACATCCTAAAACGCCATAAGTACACCTAATCCCCCTATTTTTCCCTAATCACACACACCAAATCAAACGTTCATCATGAAGCATAAAATCACCTCGAATAATCCGTTACCACATTATACACACACACACCATAATCTCCTATAATCACCCTCGCCATTACAATATAACAATCCTTTATCGATACCCACAGCAGCACAGACACATCGTCCCCTATACATATACCTATATATATATCTCAGGTTCATCCACCTTTAGCGAACTCTCTTATATATATACATTTCGCAACGCACAGACGACTATTCGCTCTTACCTTGGGCTTCCGACCTTGAAATCCGCGCCGCCGAGCCGAGAGTGAGAGAGAAAGATTCTCCTGGGCATCGACCCCTGCAGCACACAAGCATACAGCAGGAGGGACGAGAAGAAAAATATAATCTCCTCTCCTCGCCGTCGTCGTCGCATCACACCCTGCATCAGTCTGTACCTATACATACAATATGATATCGAGAAAATTTTATACTTATATAAATCCCTCTCAATATAATAAAACACCTGTTTTTAATATAACGCGTATATACGACATACCCATATAAAAAAAAATCAATCAAAGAAATCGGCATCGATTCCCGTATTACGTGCGACTATATAATTTCTCTTCCGCGAGAGAGAGAGAGAGAGAGCTCCTACAATGCAGCAGCAGGAGAGGAGAGCACGTAAGAGTTCCATGATCGCTTGCGTCGCGCCTGCGATGGAGGTTACTCGCGGGCATCGTTCCACATCCTCTCCCTCTTGCACACAGGCTTGCTACTGCCTCTTTCCCTCTCTCTTTCGTCGCTTCGCTCAAGCGCGCGCTCCTCTACTTCACGGTCACCGCAACGGAAAGTCAACGAGCAAGGTATGTATGTTCTCTCTCTTTCTTTCTTTCTTCGCGCGCATGCGGTGTGTGTGTGTGTGTGTGTGCTCATTACACTTTGCCGATAATTTTTTTTTTTGCGCGCGCGGTGTGCAGTTATTATCGGTCGTCGGATTCTAATTCTGGATTGTTAGTATTACAGGAATCTATGTTGAGTTTTGTCGGGGATTCACAGTGTACTCTGTATAATAGTGTGTGTTTTTTTAGTTTGGCGGGAAAATATCGATTTTTGAATATTACAATATATGCACCGCAGTTCAACAACCGCTCTCATCAGAGGGTCAAAGCACTCGGGCGTTCTCTCCCTCCACTTTTATTTCGCATACGCGTGTATATTATATATACACGAATTTTCGAGGGACAACCGCTTCTCATATACATATATACACACCTATACAGGCCTGTATTACGTGTCAGAGGGGGAGCACAGCAGCAGGAGTGTATTGTTATATACACATAGAGACGGACACGGTGTGAGTGCGGAGAGAGATAGGATAGGCTCGCACACGGGTTGAACGAACGTTAATTCCCTTATAGCTAGGCGCTCCTTCTACCTGTTGCTTATACTAGTAGTGTATACCTATATATATACACACCTTGCGCGAAGGCCGAGTCCTATGAGTTCCCATCGTCGAAGCGAGTCTTTGACTTTCGGTCGTGTTTTTTTTCTTCTGTATATAATATAGCGCCTCTAGCCCCGAGGTCCTTTTTTCTCGATCTCTTCTATTATACTATACAGAGACTTGTTAAGGCCAACGCAAGGTGGATGATCGGATTCACGGCCCGTAAACCGGTCTCGCTTGCTAAGCTCTCGCTCTATGTTCTAGGCTCTGTGTAGGACGATCGAGAGGAGATAAGGAAAAAAAAAGATGGAAAGAACGAGCTGTGCTGCTTTATGATATACAATGCGTTGGGGGAGCCCCGATAATTAACTTCTGATGTGTGTGTGAGAGAGAGAGAGAGGAGGTATTTCTAGTAATATTCGTTGAAAATTTAATGAAGTTTATGGGGGAGAATATAAAATGTACGTGTGGTCATTTTTTAGTCGAGTTGTTTAAATATCAGAGCGAATTTATTGGTTTAAAAGTTACGAAAAGTGTCCATTTGGATCCTGGTTTATTATTTGGTTGAAAGTATGGGAAAGTATGTTACCTATCAACATGCACTTGGAGTATATAAAATGTATTCATATTCTAAATAGTGTACAGCTACTGTACATGCAAGTAGTAGGGCCTATACGAGAAAATGATCTTATGTAATTATTTATCGTCTAAACGATGCAACGAGTCAATTTAGAATAAATGTTCCATCAACAAAATTTAAAAGTGTATTACAGAAACAAGAACCACGTCTAAAACATAATTTATCAAGCAAGTGTCGTTACATAAGTACAAGGTAAAGGTAAAGGATCTCCTCGGATATATGCTCTCCTTGAGCGATCCACATCCGCGATTATGCCACTTTCCATCGTATAGCTCGCCTATACACTTGCTCCTTCTCTTAACGCCTCCCCCCACCTCGACGCCCGTTGTTGGAAAATCTCTCGTGGTCGGCCTTCATTTTATCTATTTTGAGAGCGATTTTGTATCTATAGCGTAGATTTTTCGGTGACACTTTTTCCTTTCGTCGTATTACTATTATGGAAGGAGTATGTTACGAAACCCGATGATTTTACGCGATTCTACGTGGGAGTTATTAATTGCTCGAGCTGAATGAAACTACAGAATGGCAACGTGTTTCTTTAAAGATTTATTGATCGTTAGCTTTTTTAACAGTAAATATAGATTGTGAACGATCTCTCTTTAGTATATTATTATGTACATCATTTAAAACATTTATAATTTTTGCCTATACACGCAGTTGGAAGACTTTTTGGTCTCAGTGGCTTTATTTTTATATCCTTGTATATAGAGGAGACTTTGACAAACGATATAAGTAATCTAAAGTTTCAAGTCTTGTCATGTGAAAGAGTTAATAAAAGCAATGTTTAACTTTTGATACAATGCACAGGAGCGAACGAACCAGTAGTATTACGTTTTTCAAGTCTTTAAATATTGGGAAGACATTAAGGGGATGTCGGAGCTAAAAACACTGTTTTTCTGTTCCCTATATCTTGTTGAATAAAGCTTGCAATGAAAAACCAAGAGCAGAGCGCGATAGTGTTGAGTTTAGTGAATCATTCTACCGAAAGAAAATATTAACCGGACTTTTATTTTTTTTTTGGCATTTGGAATACCAATTACCCCGTGGCGAATTTGCGAAGCTATAGCTCCGACTTCCCCTTAAATACAGCAAACAACTTACTCTGTCAGTGGTCCCCTCTATGCGTAATTTATTTATTCGTTTACTGAATACTTAATTACCATCAAATGAATCCAGCATTTGATTTCTATTACCACGCCTTTATCTTCTTATTCAAATATTGCAATCAATATATGTCTGTATATCTGCATTCATATCTGATAACGATATGATAATCAACTGTTTAAATTGCTAAAATACGCGTTATATAAATATATTATATACGTGCTCTGAATTCTGATTGTTAGTCTTATTATCCTGAACATTTGTAAATTTAATACAAATGATTTTCTGTTATAAATACCTTTGATAAAAGCGTAGTAGTTCAGTTTTCTTACTTACATTGATAAATATAGACTTTACCATTTGGCAGGTATTAGACTTAAACAAACTCACGAAAATAATCACATAACGTACACTTATTGTCTCCGTCTTCTTATTTCTATAATTCATTTATATAGTATATTAGTCCATACTATTTCAATGTTTTTAAAAAGTTTTGGCTAGCAATTTTTTAGAAGGATTTTCAATGAGCTTTTTGCTTTGAATCAATTGGAGTTCAATTTTCCTTGCCCTCTGTAAATTCTCATCTTTTAATCCTGTAACATCAATTCATACAAATTTATTGTAAAAAGCCGTAAACTATAATTATTAATCTATAATTTGTTATCGTACCCAAAGAATGCTCGTAAGTCTTGAGAAGAACGTCGTGCAAAGAGTTTATCGTGTTTTCAAACGC
The DNA here is from genome assembly GCA_900474305.1 of Cecidostiba fungosa. NCBI lineage: Eukaryota > Metazoa > Arthropoda > Insecta > Hymenoptera > Pteromalidae > Cecidostiba > Cecidostiba fungosa. The sequence continues at coordinate 56,315 of UCOJ01000598.1, forward strand.
TGTTTTCACGTTATCTTCCAAGTAAGAGTGAGCAAGGAATAAAGCTGCAAATAAGTCTCCTGAGCCTGTGTAAACAGCTGGAATAACTGGCACTTCAATTTTTATCACCTTGTTATCTGCAAAATTCAAATCATTGGATAACTATTCTATGAATAGTCGTATCTTTAAGATACTGTATAATGAGCATTTTCTTGCCAAGCTTGAATTACCTTTTGCTGTGCTTACGATCGACGTTAATTTTTCATCAATGTCTGTAGATGATATGGCTACAGTTTGTGGTCCCATTTTATGAAGTTCTTGAATTCCATCTTTCAGTTCAGACATTGTTTTAATCTTTTTACCCAGCAAAAGCCTGCAATGATAAAAGTTTATTATTTTATCTAGAAATATACAGCTTCATTCAAAGTTTTCAAAAATCCTTAATAGCGCTTACTCTAATTCAAAATGATTTGGAGTTAAAATATCTGCAAGAGGAATAATTTCATTTTTGTAAATATCTTTCAGTTCGGCAGGAACATACATTTTTCCATTGTCTCCCATGACTGGATCACAAGCTGTTGAATCAGATTAATTACTTGTTGCATACTTCTTAAAAGGTAACAGTTTGACAAAATACTTTACAAATTATAGTAGTTTACCATATACGAGTTTTGGATTCTTCTGCTTCAGATTTTTAACAACTTGAGCTATCCTCCTCAAAAATGATGCAGAACCCACGTATCCAGTCAATAAGTGGGTATAGGTGTCCAAGTCATTTTCCGCCAGTCCATCTATCAGTTGACCTATAAATAATAAAAGTAATATTGAGTTAAATTGCAATGAGAAATGAAATTTTATAATGAAACAAAAGTAAAAAAACAATAACAAACAATAAAGGAAAACAGCAACTCACACAAAGCATTACTATTCCTACACTTACTTAGGTCTTCATCGTTTAAAACTTGTCCTTTGAAAACCTTGTATCCGGTATGATTGGACAACTGGACCGAGTTAATCACATCAACCTCAAATCCCAAAAGCTGAAATGCAAGAAAATTAATTAATCGAAATAGTTATAATTTAAAATTACTCTCAACAACAGTAATAAGAAGAATTTTAAAATCATTGAAGTAATTTGTTTTCATCATCAGCACCGAGTTGTTTACTAAACTACTTTATGAATGAAAAGCCCTTGATAGTAGACTCAACTACTCAAAGTAAAATACACCCTTTAAATAAATAAATAAAAGTACCTGCAGTGGAAAAGTAGCACTCTTGTTACCAACGTATCCCGAGACGACATGGCTCTGGATGGAGAGAACACGAGGCGAGTTCAGACCGTTCATTTTTTATCGGAGCAGAAGAAAAATTCGACAGCAACAAATGGCAGACGACAGCTTCTCACGTAATATCCCAAACAAGTGGTCTCAGGAGTATTGAACGGACCAGCCCTTCTGATGGTTGGAAAAGTCGGACGACGCGACGACGGCGCACAAGAATCCACACTGACTGCACTGTTGATTAGCTGCGTGACGCATAGATTCTCCCTTCCACTCTCTTGTCGACGATGAAAATTCCATTTTGTGCGATATATATAAAGACTGTGCCTGAAAATCCCTCCTTTTCCACGAGGAAGTCTCGAGAGCGTCGACGTGTGCTCGACAAGAGTGGAGTAGATAACGATGTTGTTGTGCTGCTTATTTCAAGGTTATGTCTATGATGGCGTGTTTTTGTATACGTGCGCTCGATGACGTAATCGCGGAGAGAGACCACCTGATTGGTGTTCGCGTCGTGATAGGTACATATTCGAAAGGGCTGATGAGAATAATAGTTTATTTCCAGATTATTTGTAAAAAGCTGACTTGAACTACACATTTTCATGCTTCAACTATATCTAGAATTCTAATTTTAACTTTTATGTTGATACTTTCATATTTTCTACTAGTATTTCTTGTCAAAGTTGAAATTTGAGTGGATTGTAAATGAATAAATCATGGACTTGATTTTTACAAACTTGTTTATTACAAAATATTAATATCTGATAGATCATTTGTTTCCAAAAAAGTACAAACACCAAGCTTACAAAATAAGATTATTTACTGTTATTTTACTCGATAATTACAGTAGGATAATTGTTATTTAGCATTCCCAAAAACCTTTTTACAGGAATGTCAATATTAAGCTTAACCATTTCTATGAACGATTTTACATCTTGCTTTGACCTACTATGCAATAAGGTATAATATTTTTTGCCTTGCCCTTTGGAAACGAAACATTTGGCCTTCTTACCATCACTGTAAGTTTTATTTGTATACCCCGATGATATGTCATTTGGATCAAATTCTAATGTTACCAGCATATCATTTACTGACTGTATGTTTATATCCTTTATCGAACCAGGTACGCAATCTTTGTATACCTTAACTAAGCGATATGCATGACCTAGATAATAAGAACCTTCCTTGAGAGTCCTCGAAGGAACAGTATTCTTATCATCTGAATATCCAACTGGTTTAGACAATCTCTGCAGCACATTCAGACTAATCCGAGAACAACGAACATGTAGCTCTGAAGCACGTATAAGCTTTTCAAGTTTATCCTTCTCAAATACAGGGCTAAACTGTGATTGAACTTGATCTGACTCTGCCAGCATTTTTAACAATTTACTTGCAATATTTTAATTTTTATTTTAGCTATATTAACTTGAAATAATGTTATAGTAGGTTATAGCTAAGACTCAACAGATTTTACTGCATCAAGTGTGTCAATTCTATTAGAGCTTTTTCTTTTCTGTGCTGTGCTGTGATGGAAGCTCATCACTTGACGCTTGAGTCACAGTGAAAGACAGTACCAATACTTATAAGTACAGTGTTTACAAATTTACACGACACCGCTGAACCCGCTGCACATCAGTCCACTGAACGACATCTATTGGAGACTCACCCTAATAACAGAGAGGAAGCATCATTTAGATCATTCTATTTGTTCTCTGATTGGTCGTTGATTCACCAATAAGATTACCACATCACAGCAAGACGCGCGTGATTGTTTATTTCTAACCTAAAAGTTGTTAAAGTCTGCTCAGTTGGTGTTATCGTCGCAGTTTTAGAATAAGGTCATGTGGTAAGTATTTAGTGTGGAAAGCGCTCAAAATTATTACAAAATTTCATAAAAGTCAAAAATTCTGTACTTTGACTAATACAATATTCATCTGGTAGTTCTTTTTTTAGATACATCTGCTTCTTGTCACTGTCGTCTGCTCACTCAGAGCTTTCTCCATTCTCCGCTAAGTGTGTTACTATCGCTTGGGACACGCTAAATTCTCTAGTCGATTAGTCCGTGTCGAACAGTCTGGCCGGCACAACACAACAAAAAACGGCGGCGGGCTGCCGAGTGTAGTGTGTGCAGCAACGGCGGCCAGGCTTCAAGCGGAAAATGGCGGACGAAAACGAGGATCAATGGTTGTATGGCGATTCTGCGGACGCCAAAGACGGTTTTCCGGAGAATGCAGAGAGTCAACCGCCCGAGAACGATGCCTCTTACGAAAACCAGGATGAGTCCTATCAGCAAAATGAAAACACCCAGGAGGAGACGGAAAACGAGCCACCCGGAGCACAAGAGGTAACCTAACCTATCCAACTCTGTTTATACTACTTTGCATTCGTGTTTTCGCGGAGAATTCGTTTTTCACACGTCTACTAGAGACGGGAACTTGGATGTGTGTTATTACCGCTTGTTTGTGATTTGTTTTTTGGAAATTTTCATTGATGTATCATTGTTGCAGCAAATTGAAGATAATGGAGACACTGTACCTGGAGAGAGTTTTGATGGGGATAACGAGCAAACACAGCCAAATAATCAGGCGGAGGAAGAGGATTCCATGACGAATCAAACGAAGGAAAATGGTACAAACGATGATCAGAATCAGGATGACGGAGAAGGTCCTTCGGATTCGGAATCTGACGACGATGTGCACGTCGTTATCGGGGATATCAAATCCACTCCAGCCCAGTACAGTAGCCTCATTAAGCGTCCTGGCATACTCACTTCTGCCAGTGGTGCACAGGAAAAGCTGAAACCGCAGACGGGAAAGTTCAGTATAGATGAGTTCGAAACCATTGGAGTCATCAATGGCATTCCGGCACACGAATATAATCTCGATCAATTGGAAGACAAGCCGTGGAGACAGCCTGGAGCTGATATCACGGACTACTTCAACTATGGATTCAATGAAGAAACTTGGAGGGCTTACTGTGAAAGGCAGAAGCGCATGAGAAGTGAATCCGGAGTCGGGTTGATATTGAACGCAGGTGGACCGAGTGGTCCTGGAAATGTGGCCAATCCAGGTTCTAGAGTACCTCAGGTCACAATTACCAACTACAATAGCAAGTATTCAGGTATCGTTGGACCAAAAAGAGCAGGACCTCCGCCGGGACGTAAAATGGCAGGAACTATAGACGTTATCGGCAGCACAGGACTGGGGTCCAGAAGAAACCTGGAAAAGTCACCACCCAAAGAAAATGTTATCCAAGTGATGACTGCGGATAGGCGAGAATATTCACGCAAACCGCCTGGACCTTCATTTCCGGATATGTCTGTACCACCTCCAGGACCAGTGGTACCTCCTTCCTTTGATATGCCACCTCCTGGTTATCAAGAACCACCAGCGCCATACTTCATGCCAGAACCGGATCCTTATTATCACAGTTATGAACCAACGCAGGACAGACAATGGGGTGGCGACCCTGTAAGAAAAGTATACTTAACTTTTTATTTTATTTAACCAGTATAATTAGTTAAAATTTTTTATCTACTTATTCTGTTATGATTATCTCTTAAAATAATTACTTTATCAATAACTTTAACGTTACTTTGCAGTCATGGCAGCCTACGAACGTCAACATCTCCTTGACGGGTGACGATGTCAAAGACGGGCCCAAGTCTATTCCGACGATGGTACCTCCGTCTATACCACAAATGATGCGAGATAATCGGGATAGGGACAGGGATAGAGACAGGGACAGGGAGCGAGGTCGGGATCGCGATCGCGAAAAAGAATCCCGAAGAGAAGAGAGGGATACGGAGTCTCAATTCTCCGTCAGAGATGAAGATCGCGATCGAGAGAGGTCCCGTTCGCAATACAAACACAAGGAGAGGTGAGACTTACTTTTTCTTATTGACGTCTAATTCAAATTTTTTAATGGAACACGAGAATAACTTTTTCTATTTCTTTTTTCCAGTCGGCACCGCCATCGCTCCAGATCGCGATCGCGACGACACAAATCGCGGTCGAGGAGTCCCAGACGCAAAAAGAAATCTCGAAGATCTGAGCGAGAACGTTCCAAAGAGGAAAGTGAATGATTAAGTGATTAACTTTTTTTGCATCTAACTATTAGAAAAGAATGATGATAAAAGAAACCGTCGACGGGGAATTTTAACTTTATTTAAGTAATAAATGTTGAATGCTAGTAAAGTACTTTATATCGATAATTTTGAAAACATACCCCTAACTTTTCATATGTTTTTACAACTTTTTTTATGAATGGATTAATAAACTTTTGATTTGCATAAACACTGCGCAAAAAATCACCACATCCTGTAAATACACAGAAATTGTAAAATGTATAATCTTAATTTTTGCTCCAATAAAGCCATTTGGACGCAGAGTATTTCGTTCGTTATTTTTCATTCTCAATATTGATGATTGATAAGCATATAAGGGAGGAGAGGAAAATCACGAGGTAAAAAACAAAACAGTTTGATTGCCATTCAATGTATGGTTTTATATCATGTTATTACAGAAATGGTATTTTATAATAATGAAAAGTAAGAGTAGTTTGGTAAATCACTCTTGGGTGATACGATCAATCGATGATGCACTTTACTAGTGCACAGACTCGTATCAAGGCCTCATCGATCATCGCGCACGTGAACTTTTTATTTCATTTTAGTTCTATTATACCTTCATATTTTTTGCATCCCAAATTCATCTCTTTGTTTTTTTTCATAATTGTCTTCATCCATACATAATGGAAAAAAATGTTACATTTGTACAACCATCATATACATGTTACATTTAGATTATCATTAATTCATTACCAATTGTTTAGAAGTGTCGTGTCACAGTGTATTACGTGTATGTGTATGATGTAGGTATATATACGTGTTTGTGTAAGTGTAAGTGAGTATAGGATGTCTGCTTTGAGTACGTCTATATCTGAATGAAAAATGCCGTTTGAACTTATAAGAAAAACTATGATACTAGCTCGGCTATCTGCGTGAAATCTTCATTTCCCGAGGCGTTTCTCTTCGATATACATTTGGCAATTTGACCGTTTCAGTGAAATTAAAGGTATCCGTGACAGAAATTCTTTACAAGAGCTCGTATTATATAGAGAACGGTTTTCGAAAAATATTCAGTTTGAAAATTCATTTGAGAAATCGAATTCGCCTGGAGATACTTTCGACGTAGATCGCCCCATTGAAAGCGCAAAGTGACATGAATGATATACAATAAATAAAAGATATACATGGTCGCGTTATACAGTTGAGATTAAACTTAGTGAAGAGGAAAGAAAAATACGAAAACTAAATTAAGACAAGCGAGAGAAGCGAATTATACATAGGTGTACATGTAATTAATTATATTGTAAACGATTATTAATTTTCGATAAATTTGATCTACGCCGTTACAATAAGAATATGCCGCTTTTCTCTCGGGCGACACGAACAAATCTTACTTTTCTTTTTTATATAACTATACTGAAATATGTATAACTCGATAAATTGATTATTTATAAACGTTTATTTAGTTAATTAGTCGAGTGACGGCTTTTCAGACGGCTCGGGCTAAACTGAGCCTCTTCTAATACTTGTAAGAACGACCCTATACTGCTCGTATTTTTCTAGCCTGTCAATGGCAAATTGCTGCTTTTAGTTATAATTGTTTTTCTCCTCGAGGCACGCCCGTAATACGTCTAAAAGCCTGCAGCTACAAGTGTTTCCTTTTCCTGCTCGAGATACATGAAGGAAGTCTCGGAATAAAAAAATGCAAGTGACATTGAACCGAGAGTACTTGTATATTTTGCGAATCGTATATTTCAAGTGAGACATCGAATAAAGAGTTTGGTTTATTAAACGAAAGCAGTTTTATTATTATTTATTCGATTAAAATTGATAAAAACGTACTCTGGCCGTAATAATGTCCGTTTGAATGGCAAACGCGATAGAATTGATTAAAAAATGCGCGATAATGAGTTTCTTAAAGATCTATCAATAGGAATCTGAATATAGAAAGATTGAGTGAAAAGTTGAATGGATCACAAGTACTTTGTTATCTCTTAAAAACGTCCTTCTTTTCGTAACAAGCCCTTCGAAGCTCCTAAGAGACGATAGCAATGTGAAAAATGAAATTATTACAATAAAAAACTTTACAAGAATATACAAAGTTTTTCGGCATCCGAACGAAAACTACAATCAGAATAAGCGTCGATCGTAAAATAAGCTACTTAATTAGTTGTTTTCTTTTTCATCTCGTTATTATTGAAGTGACTTAATTTGTTAAATTTATTACAGAGAAAATCAGTCAATCATTAAGCTAAAGGATGAAATGGCGTGTCTCTGAGCTCAAAAAAAAGTGTGTTTTGTTCACTATAATTATAGTGATTTTCTTTCATCATCCTGTGTGAAAAACATATCTCGGGAATACGCTTCTCGCAGAATTTGTTTTTTTTCTCTCTCAGATCGTATATTCTTTTGGTATATCGTCAATTTGTTTTCATCTTTTGTATCTGTGTTACACTCATGACGTCACGTTGACATTATGCTAATGGCTCAGTACTGCCCGTTGTAAAAAACATTGTCGAAAATGATCCTTTTTTTTGTGACTATTTCATCGTTTCTACATTCTATACACTAATATACAAATTACGTAATTTATATTTTCATCGCTCGTCCATCCCACTTATCTAGAGATTTACCTGCTTATAGTATGGAGTACAATTGTAATTTTTAAATCTTTGCATCTGTCTTTTCAAGCCACTCCTCGTTTCCGCGCCGGCTCGCACGACGCTGCTATATATATAAGGATAGTACACAAACTTTTGCTTTCTTTCTCACTTATTCGAATTGAAGCAATAAAGTGAAACAATCAGTGTTATTTTTAATGAAAAGCTATTTATTTAAATATATATTTATATATGTACTTTCAAGCTAATAATAATTCTGCCACAAAATTACAATACACAATTATGGAATCCATGAGTTTGCTTTATAACATAGCATATGCGTTCGAGACAAGGATGTATAGACAATCGAATTAAGATTTGGGGGGTATGTCATATGTAAAACTGCACGGTATCATTATATTTTTTGTAGCTTTATTATTTTTCTCGGAAATTTTTTTCGTGAAATGACATACAGTGAAAAAAAACGCAGCTCACGCTCGCGCTACGTGGCGGAGTCTTTTCTATAGTTTTATGCATATATACACACGTTTATTAAGAACGATCTTACGAGCGAAGGTATTTTCATATACGGAAAAAAATTGAAACTTCTTTCTCATAATCAATTTTCGGCCTGACAATTTTTCTCGTTTTTTTTTCTTAGCGCATTGATTGAGATGTTTTTCATGTGATCGATGGCGCGCAGCAAAATGCGAGCCGGCGTTTACATACAAAAAGATCACCATGTACATGATCATGACGCGTATAAAGCGATTTTTTTTTTAACATTGTGATCACGCTTTAAACTTTTTGCCAATCGCACTAGTAGCATACGTTGGAGTCGACGAAATCACTCGATTTTGTACCGTTTCTCTCTCAAGCAAACAATATCCTTATGATTTTAAAAATTTTTTTCAAAAGTTGATCAGTGAAAAATTTGAAAATCCTCGTAACAAGTACAAATCGAGATTTCGTCGTATTCCAGATCTTATCTTTTGCATATAGCGATGCACATGCATTCGCGCTTACAATCAGCCCATTAAATCGGTATCAAGATCAAAAGAGTTTCAATGTTGTGTTAATGAATGTGTAGGTGTAATTTTATATTTTCATGTTTATGTGTATGTGTGTCTGTGTGTGAGTGTGTGTAAGTGTTGTATTTATGCATATCATGCATAAGTAATGTGTGTGCTCGGGAAGATGTGACTTAAAAGGGGAGAATAGCGCGCTACTGTACATCAGTCTTTAATATCAGGGCGCACCATTCCCAAATGGATGTTAGTCGATTTATTTCTGATTTACAATATGCTCGGTTCGATTACACAAAGTTCCACTTCGCTTTTATTCTATTTTTTAACCATCTTTCGTGCCCATACATTAGAACGATTGACAAACCGCTCATTGTTTCAGTTTTATTTTTAATGTATATAATTTTTTCCCATTTTGTTTGCACCAGCGCCATGGCAGTTGAAATCCGGTGGGTCTATGTGTATGCCGTGTCTATTGTACTTGGCATGTGCACATGAAAATCAGTGTTCAGGTAGTGTTTGTGTATTCGTGTAAGTGTGTGTAAGTGTTCATGAATGTATGTTACTTTGTATTTTCATTAATTACTTAGTACGTTCTACAAGTGGGAGGTCGCAGATCTTTCAAATATATAATACAATCAGCGTGTAGTAATAAAATCATATACAATTGTTACAATATTTAAATATTACTTATTACATACATATCGTCATACCGATTAGGTGTAAGATTTAGGTATACATATACAGGTATATATATATTTATATATATTTATATATATATAATCAATATTTATAGGGTTACTTATTCATTTCTTTCATTATGTTGTAAGAGCCTTTTCTCACCTTAACCTCCTTAAGACTCGCAAGATCGATGCGCCTAATGCAGATTTAGAGAGATTAAAAACGCTATCGCTACTCTTTCGGTATGAAAACGGAATTTCGGGATAGTGCATCGAATTCACCTTCATCAATAACGATCGGTGAAATTCATAATATATTGATCGTACTGCAAAATTACGGTAGTAGAAAAAGAAAGGAATTTTCAAACTCCAACGACGTTATGAATTTCGTACCGTTTATTATAATCAAAGGAGCAGCGTCCCAACGAGGTTTATCATTTTAACGCCATAATGATATCTATACAAATCAACATTGCTGTATCAAAGGCGTTAAATCATTAACCATTGCTTCGTATCGTCACAGCGTACTTTTATCCTCAACATTTATTATTTGAAATTAAGGTCAAAAAATCAATAAGAGTAAAATTATCAATTAACTGCATGTTTTGTTTTTATAGTAAAATTTTAAACGAAACTTTTAAGGAACACAAACGATAATTAAAAAGAAATACAGTATGAAGTATAAATAAGAGTAAAAAAGTACGAGGTAACGAAACAAACTGTCTGTAGATGAAAAAATTTCGCGGCACATTCAAACTCGCAGTTTTTCGAATAATCGAAATTCCCCAACGCGCAACCAGGCCAGTAAAATAATGGAAATGTAAATAAAAGAGATTTTTCGCTCGGAATCATAGCAAGACGATGGATGTGAAAGTGTTATTTAAACTTCTTTTTTCTTTGTTTTTTTTTACATACACAGCTACGTGCTACGTCTTTCGCACAGCATGATCCGCTGTTAATAATTTAATCTCACGTGCTATATAAAAAATGTACACTATGTATAATTAAAAATGGACAAGAATTTCATCGTGAATTTTTTTTCTTTAAATATATGACGTAGACATAGCATAATTGTACTAAAGCTTGAATATTTAGATTTAAAAGAGAGAAAAGAAGTTCTGATTGTTATATTTGCGTTCCTGACAGAGTCCTCTATACCATATATTTATAAAGTTTCTTTTCCTTTCATATACTGGCTTGCTTACGTGTATATATATTTTGTATATATATATGTATAATATAGTATGCTTAGCGATTAGTATTAGCGATAATCAATAATAAAGAGGGAGGCATTAATCAAACAATATGTATAAGTAATTATAGTATATAGCGATAATAATAAAAATAATATTAATAATAATAGTAATATAATGCAATAATAATAATGATAATGATAGTAATAAATTTATAAATTCTAGTAGTTAAGACATGAGAGAGATTTTGCATTCGATTAATCTTCGTACAGCTTTTCTTCTCTGATTTAATTAACGCTCCTGTCGCTTTGCTTGTTTAAACTCGCTTAGTTTCGCTTAGTCGCAAATCCGTCGACGAGTATGAGATGATTTCTATTACAAATGATGCGTGGTTACTCTGCTCTTTAATTTACAAATGACGCGCGATTTACACAGATGAAGGAACTATTATCGTCATTCCTTAAACATTATTCGTAATATGTTCACAAAGCCGTTATTTATAGAAATAAATTGCCTTCCTCTATTAAATACCCTGACAACTGAAAATGATCCTTTAATTCATTTTTTTTTTAATTTTATGTATTCTCTTCAGAGTTGGAATGTCTGTCTGTTCGGCAGTCGGTGCAATGTTAATTAGGTTTTTCACCTTTCCCCTTTTGAGCGCCCGAGCGCTTTTTGTAAGTTCGAAAAGTGCAGTCTCCATTGAAATTTTCCATAAAAACTTAGATACAAGCTTTGTCTTACAAAAAACTTAGTCTAAAAGAAATCATAAAGTTGCCGTCGGAAGATTATACGCGTAAGTACGTACTTGTCGTATAACTTACTGCTTTTCGCGTCCGTTCTTTTTTATCGCGCTATTTGTTTATCGCCTTACAAATAAGTAATTCTCGTGCGAAGAAAGAGTAAGAGAGAGAAAAGGTACCTAGGAATTTGTCAATTTGTTTAATAAATCGTTATTTACAATATCTTACAAAGAAAGCTGCTACATTCCTCTTCTTCGTTCTTTTCTTTCCTCTTTTTTTTATCTCGTTTATTTTGTACAGAATCACAACGGACATTTTTTTTACTCGAGTTGCTTGACACCGTATTAACTTTTGTTTATATAACACCTACATTAACAAAATATTATACATTGTACAGGGGGGTGCAACTCGACATTACTCTTAGCTTCTTCCGGCGGACTTTTTACTTGCTTTTCTCTTTAAAATTGCACAGAAATTGATTAATCACATCTTATGATTTAAGAGAACGTATCAACTCAGTAAACCGAAAGTGATTAAAACAAGTATGAACAAAGTGAGCGAATCATAAAACGTCGGAAAAATTTCATGGAGAGTGCTTCTTTTCTATAGATCTGTCAGTAGTCGTCGATTATAATACAACGAAAAACGGCCTTGCAATTTGCGAGTGAATATGGTGGGACGAGAGGGGCGTTTTATGCACGGAGGGGCTAATTTACACGCGCATTGTGCGGGCTTGATTGCTGATTTAAAAAAAAAACTTTTTACCATTTGTACAATATACAATTGAGTTCAAACACGTTCGAACGTGCCACGAACGGTGGCTGTGTGATTATTCAAGAAGTTTGTAAAAATTGGTTACCGGTCACTATTATTTTCATTTTCCGAAAGTTCATATTTTACAATTCTCAAGTGAGATGAGTACCGAATGGACAAATCATACGGGTACGTTTAATAATTGGGTTCGGGCAGCTGTATCGAAACGTAACTCATATTTTATAAATTTAAGTAATTAGTAATTATTATAATACACAATATTCACAGAGTCCGTTAAAAAAGAAGGTAGGGGATTTTATTATAATTTTTTTCGTGGAAAATAAAATAACCGTTGAATTTGCGGCTCCTCGCGATTGGTGTGAGGGGGTCACGTCGTTTCTATACACATTTTATTATTTATATCACAATTTACAAAATTCGAGGGCTTTTTTTAATAGGATAAAATTAACTGAAAAAACGGCAGGGACGTTGCTCATGTAAAAAAAATGCTTTCTTGCGGTTCTCACTCGAGCGCGTATAAAATCAAGGAGAACTTTTACTGAATCTTGTTGTCCCGCCTACTTGTTGGTTTTTCTCATCATTTTCACCGAGGATTTCCCGTTTATTATTTTCAGGTCGACCTGTCTGGTAAGCACAGTCAAAGCGTACCACGTCTATACAGTACCTCAACTTGCATTTTATGCAGATATTGGGAGGTACAAGTCTTGTCAACGAAAAAAAATGCCTTCACTTCCAGATTTGTGTACATCACTTACGTAGCATTTCCTTGCTTGAAAATGAATGAAAATCGATCCGTACAAACTGTTTCAACGCAATATGTCTTAGGGTAAATTTGCAGTCGGATTGGGGCTGTTCTCGACTTGGCTCCCATGTCAAACACTATACTCGAATTCTCAAGCTACCAAATACCATTAACTTATCATGAACAATGAAAACCAGATGTTACATTCCGATCTTTGAAAAACTGGTCAACTGAAGAAGGTTTAAAACATAGAAAAACAACCCTGCTGGCTGCATTCTCAAAAGTTTGAGTAAATCATAAAATCACAAAATTAAGAAACAAATGCACAATGACTGGTTAATAGTATTCGGCACTTTCAATCTGTACCAAATTTGCTCTATTTGCGGAAACTGTACGTAAAAATTCTGCTACTATTACAGAAGCAGGACATTTCACATACGGAACGTACATCATACGTCGATCATCATACAACGATAAATGCATGCAGCACTATGATCTATTCTAGCTGTTAAATATCATTTAATTGAGGCAACGATTTTTAGTGTTTGCCATCATTACTTCCCATCAATCCTATTACTTCAACCTCGTGGTCTAATTTTCGAGGAAACTCGTGAATTCATCTCATCGGTTTGTCCGAGATGTGAAACCTGCATATCTCTTTTTTTTTCTTTTGAATTGCCGACGTCGTATTGACAAGTCGTTGTTATCCGTATAAATTGAACTTAAAATCTCCGAAGGATACAAATGTATCGTGGATTTTAACGTTTTTATATGATAAACAACGAACAATTTTTATCACGTACGCATCGCCTGATTCAAAATCCTACATATCTGAAAACATCACAAACTAAGTTTTAATAATATATCAAGGTTCTCATGCACGTTAAGCAGTGCCTACGTCCACCTTGAACCACAATTCTATATAAACTGATTACTAAAGCCTCAAAACTTGTGCTGACGCTCCTGACATATATAATCTAAGACACCTCTCTCTCGCTCCCTCTTTCCTAGTAAAAAGTCAATGAAAAAGCTTTGTCAAACATCGCTTGGGATTCCTAATAAAAACCTCCGTACAATCTATTCGCAGTTGAAATTTTCGCACATAAAAACTCCTGAACGGAAGCGTCAGCATCAAGTTAACTGTTTCGGATAGTCATTTTAATCATAGATCTTGGCTCGCGGTTGGAGCGATCGACCCTGTGGTCGTTTGTAGCCTTTCTTTTATAAAACCTGTGTTGATTGTTGAGACGAAGTTGTGACGGATCCAGCAGTAGATGCAGGCGGTCCGATGGGACCAAGATCGCTGGCGCCGGTTGTGCCACCGGCAGGTGCTGCCCCCACCATTGCGTTGGCGGTCTTCATGAAGAACTTCTCGAGTTTCACGATGATGTGCTTGCCGTAAGTGTATTTGCGAAGGCCAGCTAAGTGTGGTCGAATCTTGTGCATCAGTATTTTGCGCTGCGCTGGTTCTGCTACGTCGATCATCTTCTGCACGACGTAATTGGCGTATTGGTCCTTCATCATGACGTTCAATGCACTATAATAGCAAAGAAAGTTAGATTCGCGATATAGTGAAAAATATGCAAGTTGGTAGTTGACCAAAGAAAACCAGAGCGAAATGAATTTCGTTGTGAAAGTACAATAAAGTATGCCTCTCGTTCAAAAGGCAGCAGCAGCGTATCATTTACCTGTCGTTAAAGCCGCAAACCTCCTCAATGAGTACAGCTCGTTCTTGTCTGGTCGCGTGGGTTACACACTTCTCAACGACGTTACTGGCGAATTTGTGCTGGGAGAGAGCTAACACCTTTCCTCGAACGCTGTTGATTAGCTGAGCCTTGTCCTCCGGCTTGCCGTGTTCTATAAAAAAAAGGAGAGCACAAATAATAACGCAAAATCAATAAAACGCGCCGGCGTTCTATTTTTTATAATTAGAACGCGCTGATGGGGGGTTGAGGCATAAAAGAAGCGCGAGGCTTGTGCAGTGCGGAATACAAACCGAGAACGTGTTGAATAACGTAGTTGCCGTATTGATCCTGTATTAGCTGATCGGTGGCGGCGTGCAACTCTTGCAGGATTCCCTGCGTCTGCTCGGGCGTGCAGTGCTCCAAAATGCGCTGAATTACCCTGCAGCCGTATGGATGGGTGCTCAGAGAGTGAACCTGGCCGGCAAAGGCGCCGATGACAAATTGCAAAGCCCGTGGTTCCACGCATTCGATGCATTTCTGCACGACGTGATTTCCATTCTGATCCTTCACGCACTTCAATACGTGACCATCCAGCTCGCGTACGATTTCCTGCTGCTGTTCCGGTCCGATTGACTCCAAAGCTTTCTGAATCACTCGGCAGCCGTACATTTGGAGGGCCAGCGGTAAAACGTGTCCACGTACCTAAATCGACCAGTGATTTCGTTACAGTCGGGAAAGTTTTGCTAATGCGATTGCCGTTTGATGCGGCGTTTTCATTCAGAAAAAATCAAGTTTATCTTTAATCACCGTGTGTATTCATTTGACACGCAGTATTTCATCACTAAAAAAAATTCGCCACGCACATATTGGGATATATGCAAAAAATTATTGCTACAAACGAACCTTCTGGGCAAGAGTTGATTTCTGTTCAGGTGTGCCGAACTCGAAGAACTTCTGGATTACGTAATTGCCAAAGACGTCGGTCATAAGAGAGTAAGCCGAGGCAAGAATCTCCTGGAACACGAGCTGTTTCTCGTTGGCCGTGGCGCGCTCCAGTTTTTGCTGAA
This sequence comes from Cecidostiba fungosa, assembly GCA_900474305.1. Classification (NCBI taxonomy): domain Eukaryota; kingdom Metazoa; phylum Arthropoda; class Insecta; order Hymenoptera; family Pteromalidae; genus Cecidostiba; species Cecidostiba fungosa. The sequence goes on from UCOJ01000598.1 coordinate 72,149, forward strand.
TGAAACGAGATCCATGTTGATCCTGACTGAACTCGACTATGTGGTTGGCCAGGTCGCGCAGCTGTAGACTCGGGAATCTGTGGGTGGAAAAAAGTCGTCCCTATCGTTAGTCACGTATTCATATTCAATCTACCCATCTACACATTTCTTTTTTATCTAACGAGACGCGGTTTTAAACGACGATATCGTATAGATTCTTGTTGCATATATTGGTAAGAAAGTTTTCAAGAGAGAATCAAATCATCACCTGTTGTTTCTGAAGTCCTCGAGGAGTCGAGATCTGCCTCCAGTAGTCTTGTCACCGCCGACTCCAGCAGCACCGCCTCGTCCTGGTTTGCCGACGAGGTTCGGGAATAGCGAGCTGCTCGATCCAAAGACGCCGTTGGTCGTGAGGGCGGTAGGTACGGCGCTGGTACGGAACTTGGCTTCAGCTCCTGGGGCAGCTGATACGCGATTCGCACCACCGACGAGTCCGCCGAGGGAACCGCCGATGGAAGGTGGCGGCGTCAGAGACAGACCCAATGGACTCGGTGATGCGGTCACCGTACCTGCGTTCATTGGGAATTCTACTTCATTATTTTCGGCTACCGTTCATGGACCGAATGCTTCGGTATGGATATTTATAAGCAATCGGGGAAACGTTGTTCTCGATAAAAGAGAATAACGTTTCGCCGAGTGTCTCGTTTAACTTTTTATGCACCGATAGAATGGACGCGTAACGAGCGTCATAATTGAACGAGCAAAACAGATTGCTTCGATTCGTGAGTAATGATAAGGCGTATACACGATTGATAGGATCTATGCGACACAACTGGAGTGAGACTGTTGCGTTCTTATTAGAAAAAATAATGACCGAGAGCGAACAGGATGCTCTTTAGAGTAACTAACTTTATTGTGCGCTCTATCAATCAATTGTATATGTGCCGTTACGCTTTCGTTCTAACGATGCATGTGTAGTTTACATTTGAAATGCCAAAGAAATGGATTTGTAAAGTAACATTTTATTTTCACCAGCTATGACGCACTGAAGAAATTTCTGTACCGATATTTCTTGAAAATAAAATAAAATACTTCGAGAGGTATGTACGTACAAAGTTGTAATAGCTTTTTCGTTCAGTGCACCATGCGTATAAAGGAATTAATCAAACTTCTTGTAGAAAGTCTAGAATAAAAATGTTCACGACTAAAATAACTTTGCTAATATACTAGAGCAGCAGTCAGATATTAGTATTCGTAAGAAGTTATTGTGATTTCAGGTGTGTGATGTGCTCGTGAATACTAAATTCTCAGATCTCATCGTCGAAATAGCGGTTCTTTCTTTGTTACAGCGAAAAAGTTGAGAAATTTTTTGCAGCACATCATACGTGACCACGAGGTCTATATTTGACTGCTGAATTAAATAGAATGTTGCATATTTTATACAAAGTTGATATATACTATAATGTAACAATTATTTATAGGGAAAATATGATAAAATGCGTTCTATTAAAAAAGTATTAGTGATTTATATATACAAGAGTGAAGCATGAATACTTTGAAATATAAAGAAGAAAAACTTCATTTTAGTATTAGTTATATTATTGTGAGACATGATTTATTCTAGTATTACGTCAATTCAAGTATTGCTTTATCTGTAGCGATATTATTGTTTCTATCTTACACGCAGTATATATAATGCATACATCAAAAAAATCAATGCACTGAAATATCATGTACAGAAAATAAAATAAAATCTAGAGCACACGTTTATCATGAATATTTTACAGTAATATGCTACAGAAGTTCCTAGAAAATTGTATATTAAATCCATTTGTTTAACATTGCCAAAATGTCAGCTCTGCTTAGAATAAAAGAAAAAATAGGATCGTGCCCTCACCAAGAGCGCCGTAACTCTGCGGCCATTTTCCTCTGTTGTATTCTAAGCTGGGACTAAATGCAGAAGTGTTTCTATCGAAGGAATCCCTCCTACCAGTGGACGATGCTCCAAGACCCAAACCTATTGCACGATGTTACAATAATTTGTTGGGTTATAGACACACGAAGGTTTTATGCGGATGTGTAACAATGATAAAAATGAAAGAGAAAGAGAGATAGAGAAAGAAAACAGGAGTTACAGAGTCGTAAAATTATACATATATATAGGAGAAATCCTCTGCTTCGTATTATTTTTAGTATAGTATACACACATTCAACAAGTACAGACTAAGTATGACAATGAAAAATAAGTATGACACAAAACGAATGAACAAAGATTACAATATGTACACATAGGTGAAAGCCCAGAATGGTGTTTTTGTTTAATCGTTGCAGCGTTAAGAAATCGGCGTTAAGATAGAAGAAGAAGAAGAACAAGTGTTGTATAGTTGTGTACAATACGGAGAAATGGTACTCTCTTCACTCTTTTAACTGCGCGACTTTATTTCCAAACGGTATATCTCGAGAACATTATTTCGTTTCTGCATAACAAAGACGCCCACGCCTTAAAGTTATCAAGCCAAAACAAGTTAGCCGTATATATTCTAATTAACATATCTCCGAGAAGGAGCGCGTATAATAAAAAAAGATATCGAGCGAGAAAAGGCTCGCTCGGCAAAGATTGAAAATATCCTTTTAATCTCCGAATTCTCCAAAGCTTTGATCGCACGGATTGACACTGAATGAAAGAAGAAAAAAATGAAGAGAGTACTTTTCAGAAGAGGCGGTAAAGAGAGAGATAAAAAAAAGTCGTCTGTAGGAGCAAGGGAGGGTATATCTCTCGGATGTATACCTGTGCTCTGTAGTTGGGCTGGCGAGCCAAGCGCTCCGAGCGGAGAGCCGCCATAGCCCAGGGCCGCTAAGCCGGCGGCCAATCCTGAGCCCTGCTGTTGGGCCTGCTGTACGGCAACCGCCTGAGCTTGGGCAACCACGGCAGCTGCACTGCACGCCGCCAGACCTGCACCACAAAAGCCCGCAACCACCACGCAACGCGCACATCTTAGTTTTGTCAATCAAGTATATCACAGCCATTAGTGAGGTATTTTAGCCAGCCACAGCATTATCATCATCATCATCATCATCATCATCCGTCCTCGTAACCGCGTGATTTTCTTTTTTATTTCTTTTTAGTCGTTAATTCACAAACACAGACAAAGTAACAGAAATGCTCGACATTTACACGCGCCTTCTTCTCTACGTTATATATAATATGTATACAAGGATATTTATATATTTATATGTGTATTTGTGAGCAACTAATACTTTACAGACACATATGCACAGACGCGCGACGGCGTTCCTAGAGAACGTCGTCACCGTCGTCGTTATCTATATATATACTGTTTTAGTCGACAAACGGGAGACTGCACACTCACGCAAAAGAGAGCGGGGTAGAGAAAGAGAGATAGCAGAAAGAGCGAGAGAGCAGAGAAACAGAGTATGTACAGAATTTACAGAACGTAATGAAGGACGAGGTGGAAAGAGAGTCTGTGTGTGTCTGTGTGAGAAGCGGGTTGTTAAATGTGAATAATGAACGACGGCTGCCTCGAGCCGCCCCCGGTATATGTATATGTGTGATTAATAAACGTGTCGCTGGGAAGTACAACCGCTCTAATTATTGGCCACGTGTGCCGTCGCATCGATCGCACCTCGTTTGCAGCTCTGCTCCTGTTCTCGCATAATGCGATTCTGAAAGAAAAAAAAACGCAGCACAGCGTGGCCAAGAATTTGAAGCTTCGGTCGACTAGACAGCGAGATATGTAGTAAAGAGGTTGTTCGGTGGGACGGTATATGGAGAGCGAAGAGCGATGCCAGATGACAAGTCCGTACGTACCCAAGCACTCGCCGGGAGTAGCATTGCTGTGCGACGTCGGGGTAGCCTGACTGTAGAGACTCGGTGGTGGTGGAGCCTGTGGACCTGGAGGTGGCTGTGAAGGTGCCCTGTTGACGAGAACCTGAGCTGGGCTGACGAGACGCATCGGTGTCGCTGCGGAGCCTAAGCCCCTTACGCCGCCCATTACGATCGAGCCATTCTGATCGTAGTACGCCGGGATCACTTGGTACTGGCCTTGAACCTGTGAGCAGCGAAGGAAAAAAAAAGTTAAAATTGTATCTAGTTTTTACTTCCTCTTTTTTCTCTTCTTTTAATTTAATAAGGCCAGCGAAGGCAGGATTAATTTATCTCTGTAATTGCATCGAGCTCAGCGTTGGAAACGCATATAACGATCTCTTCTCCGCTCGGTATATAATAACGCACTTACTAGAGCATAGAGAGAGTTTGTGTGTGGCGCGCGTCTAATTAACATTAGCGGATACAACTAACGAACGCTCACGGCGGCACACAAGGAATTATGGAGATTCTTTTTTTTTTCAAAACAACGATTTTCTGTAATCATGAAAAATGCAGCGCGCTCTTCATCAGACTATAGCGTGAAATATGCTAATGCCATCGAGATACCGATCTGTACAAGCTACAATTAGACGAGAGCCCGAGCTCGTAATTTCAACTCTACACCGGAGAAGGTAGACAAACCGAATCTAAAGAAAAAAAAATACAACTCGCTTAAATATTCATTTCCGTGTGTGTGTGTGTGTAGCGCCTTCGAAGGTCATTAACACTCCTCTTACCGTTTGCGCAAGATTGTTGGCGGTATCCTGAGCAACGGCAGCCGCAGCAGCGGACGACGGTGTGAGCGGTCGTCTCGGTGGTGGTGGAGCTGCAGCCTGTGGTGGTGCCTGTGGCAAGAGTCCAGCTGGATAGACCCATGGCCCGTAGTACTGTGGTACCACCGGTGGTGCTCCTGTGATGAGGCCTACGTAAGGCTCCTGTCCACCTATGACAGTGTACGGTGTCGCCGGGAAGTTTTGCTGCTGTTGAGCTGCTGCTTGTTGTTGCTGCTGTTGAGCTTGCGACGCTGCCAGGTATTGTTGTTGCTGCTGTTGCTGCTGCTGCTGTTGCTGGAGTAGCTGAAGCTGCTGTGGTGTCGCTCCTTGCGCTTGGCTCCGGAACAGTTGCTGCAAAAATTTCAAAGAGAGGTTTAGATATACTTGTTTGTTAGGTTATATAGTATATATATATAGGATTTAATCGCGGAGAGAAAAAAAAGGGGGAATGACGAAGCCTTACGGATGATTATAGCTAGTCGGGGAATCACGCGAAATGCGACGACAGTAGCTTCGTAATTGCTGCACTGCTTTCTCCTTTTTTTCTCCCCTCCGAGATACTTAGACCGAAGAAGACGAGAAGCTGTTCGCGGAACGTCTGCTATCTGGAGCAGTCTATACTGAGCTAAAACTATATATACATTCAAATTTCCCGCGTTCTCCAATATATATACCTACGCTATACGCAAAGCCTGAATTATCGAATATTAAAATTTCGAATAAATCGGAGACAACAGATGAGATGGATGTTGAAGGCCGACGAGCAATGCCCGTAGCAGCAGCGGAGAGTTAAAGTCGAGGTTAAACGCGGCCGAGGCTCTCTTGGGTTCAACGAACCTCAGCTCGCGGACGTTCACCGGGCTGAGCTTGCTCGCCCAGGAGGAACGCGCGCGCTTACACACGAGAGAGAGAGAGAGAGTTGATTCTTCTTTATCTGTCGTCCGTTCGTTACCCCCTTCGTCCAGTTCCTTCTTATATATTCAAGGATCGGATGTAATCGATGTTGGATTTTTTTTTTTTAATTACGTAATTCATAACGCATTTGTGTTATTGTTTATGTGGGCGAGTGCATTAGAGAGCATCAGGCGGTTGAGGGGGTAATTCAATTAGCGTCAATTAGTCAATTCGTAAAACAGTAATTTAAACTCGGCTGACGTCGCTGTGTATTAGAGAGATCGAGATTAAGATTCGGATTTCCTCTATTATACAAGAGAGAGAGAGAGAGCGCTGACCTTGAATCCGTCTCTCTCGAGAATATTGTGTAATGTTGGGGTCCCTATTACCTCGACACGCATGGTAACAGAGGCAAAAGACACGCCGTGCAGTGTGTATATGTACCTGGATATATAATACGAGGAGGAAAAAAGTGCAGGCAGCGATGCGTTTCGGTTATCAACCTCTTCTTTCTCCCAAGAAGTGCGTATATACCTATACATAAAACTGCATGTATATATATATAACACGAATGTGTGGGTGTCCTTATAACGACACGCGACGACACGTGCGGTGTGATTGCCACCCCCCCCCCTTGTAGAATTGATTTTTTTTTCTGTCGCCGTGTTATATCGATCGCTTGTGTGTTTGTCGACCTGAAAGTAATTTCGGCTGTTTGTTCTAACCCTCCGAATTACAAGCGATGATAATATCGCGTATATGTATATGCTTCGGCGAGATGAGAAATGTGATTTCCGCGAACTCGTTTTACGTATATACCTGAGCTATGCACACGTTATTAAAATGTCAACGGGGGAATAAAAATAGCGAGTAGACTGTTCCCGTTTATATAAACGTTTATAGGTGAGAGAGTTATAGGGGGTGCGAGAGTGAAGAATCGTCTGTAGGGCTTCGATATAGTATATGTATATGTGTACGTATATAAAATACACATATACACAATTGAATCGATTTCCTTCTGGGCTTCGCAATTTGTCCCTCTTGTGTATATACATATAACGTAGAGAGAGAGAAACTAAGCGAATTAACCTTATCACTAACGTAGAATCAGGGCCGATACAGAGATAATCTGTCTTTCTCTCTGTTGGCATGCGACTTCCTTATTTTTATTCGAAAGAGAGAGTCGGCTTTTCAGGGGAAACATCAGAAGACATGAATTATTCATGGCAACGCGTGTGCAAACACATCGTCGCGTCGCCAGAGTTTTTGTGTGTAAAATCCCGAGCGTATGTATATACCGTTAAAAAAGACCAGTCTCTCTAACTGGACTCGAATTAGCGCGTATACACACACAGACAGACGCGGTTCTTTCCTTATATTATTCTTTCTCTCTCACTGCTCTTCAAATATATATATACACATACATAGGACGACAAAAATCCACATTTTCCCGGAGAGAAAGAGAGATCAAACACTGCGCGAGTGACTTTCTGATAGAGTTAAACGTTGTATTGTCCCCTTTGACAGTCATTTTTTTTTAACGGCCATAGAAAGTAGGCTGCCAGTGAAATTACACCGCTTGTATAGGGGAAAATCCATTTTCTAAATTCTATACACCTCTCGGTCGAAAACTGAAAAACGTTTGTCGTTCGATAATCCCATTCCACGGCGTCGTTCTCGCAGAATCAAAGCGGTTATACACACGTTGAATTATGAAATTCACGTAAGAGAGAGAATACGAGTATATCTATATATACATATAGCTATTTGTCGAGACAGGACGGGTAGAATGCAGGAGGAGCGGACGCATCCCGATAGTCGTCTCAGCCCGTTACTTAACCGCGGCGGACACCGTTATCTCACCTGAGACGCTGCACGGAATATAGCCTGTGAAACTACTACGACGTTCTCTCGATATATACTTCTTCTTCTTCTTTTTTTCTTTTACTGCAGCAGCATTGCTTTCCGGAAAAATTCCGAGAAAGTTCGGTTTTTACGGCCGCGAAACGATTCTGCGAGTCCCACAGCGTTGTTGTTGTTGTTCTTGTTCTTTTTTTTATAGACGTGTGTGATGAAAGGTGGGAAGATAGTATATTGTGTATACCGCTTGATTTGACATTGAAATGGGAGGGTAATTAGAGTGTGTTCTCTTTTCAGTGTGTCTTGAGGGAGGCCGAAAGTCAATTAAAAATTCAAATTTCGCGCCACAAAATAGCAGACGAAAAAACAACTGAATGACTTAAAACAATTAATAAAAATAAAATTACGAAAAAACAAGTATTATTATGTAATTATCTATCATTTTACAAAGTTTCAAGTTAAAAATATTAAAAAATCGCATTTTTCAAGGTTTTCTGGGCGACATATTGTTATAATAACTTGAAACTTTGTAAAATGATAGATAATTACATAATAATACTTGTTTTTTCGTAATTTTATTTTTATTAAATGTTATAAGTAATTTAGTTGTTTTTTCATCTCCTATTTTGTGGGGCGAAATTTGAATTTTTAATTGACTTTCGGACCCCCTTAATTGTAAATTTATGTTCATGCAATAATAAAAAGTATTTAATACAAGAAACCCATATATATTTAAACAAATATAAACTTTCTTTTGTTTCAATAAGTTTTTTTTTGTTTCAACCCAAAATCAGTTAATTCAAAAGTCCCGCTACTGAAACAACAGCATATTGTGTTGACCTCAATTTACTACTTTTTTCAGTTGTTTCAACTACATTCTTTTCTCAGTGTATAAATTTAGAAAAACCTCACGAGCCGTAGCAATAGCGAAGTTTGGTAATATGACGAAAAACTCTAAGTACACTGAAGTACATTATCATTTTGTAAACAAATGCTACGAAAAGAAAGAAATTGAAATTGTAAAAGTAGACTCCGAAAATAATATTGCTGATATTTTAACAAAGGCTCTGGGTAGAATTAAATTCGAAAAATTTAGAATGCTTCTAGGAATTGTTTAAAGTTTATCGAGCGAAAGCGAGGATAAAAACAAAAATACTTAAACCCACCTACGCTATGCGCCGCGAGCTTTATTATAAAATATGTCGGCATATCGCAGAAAGGAGAGCGAAAGAGAGGATAAAATCTAAAAAAAAACATTTAAACCAACCTACCGCACATGCCACGAGCTTTAATATAGACTGTGTTGGCACATGGGAGGTTCAAGTATTCTTGTTTTAGATTTCCTGCTCACTTCAGCTCGCTCTTCTCCGATGGGCCGACGTATTTTATAATAAAGCTCGTTGCACATGGGGTAGGTGGGTTTAAGTATTTTTATTTTAGAGTTTATCCTCTCTTCCGCTCGCCTTCCTCCGATTTACCTACATATTTTATAAGAATGCACGCGGCGCATAGGGTAGGTGGGTTTAAGTATTTTTTTTTCATCCTCGCTTTCGCTCGCCTTCCTCTGATGTGCCGACGTATTTTATAATTAAACTCGTTGAGCTTTGGGGTAGGTGGGATTAAGTATTTTTATTTTAGGTTTTATTATCCTCGAACTCCTTTGTGATAGACGGGAACTGGGCTTGGGCTCTCCTTGAGAGCAAGAAAATGGCAGAGCTGGGTGTATGCTGTTTATTGGAGTAGATGAGAGAGCTCTGCTCTCGAGTGTGGTCGCCGGTGATCTGCTCGCTGTGCCGTCGACGCGACTCGTCGGCGGCCAGCGAACGCGCGTGCAGAAGTGCTCATCCATGACACGTCCGGGCCGCGTGGGCAGACGCCCTCGTCGCCCGAAAGAAAAGGGGTTAACTCGGAACGCCGCACCGAAGAGTGCTGGTGTGTCTAGCGTCGGAGTGCGCGTGAGCGCGCCCCGCGCTTGTGTACTGGCACACGTGAGTGCGCACTTGTTTATCAATTTACTTTTTCTATTTTCAAAATTTTAAATTTGATATGTCCCTGGATGCCAGTGCTTGCGCACAAAAGAAAGCGCAATGTCCCTGCGCATTGGATTTCTATCCTATTTCCCGTTACTTGGTGAAAGTTAACAAAATTAAATGTGTTTCAATTAAATGTGATATGAGTGTATTTGTGTAAGCGCGGATGTTGTCTCACTGACAGTCGCTGCTGCCTTACACGTTGTAGAGGAACAGAGCTCTAAACACAAAATATTTCTTAAATTCTTATACTAAAAAAAAGGTACGTAATGTTACAGTATGTACTGTAAAAAAAGATACGAAAGCACTATATATAGTTTGCGCTTGTACAAATATTCATAAAATATTCATAATAGAAATTATACAATATGATTATAAAATATAAAATTATTATTCCTAAAAATACGCTGCCGCGGAAGACTGGGCAGGTACCCGTCCTTTTCGCTAAATACAGCTTGGCTTTTCTTTTTCTAATTTCTCGACGAATATTATAAATTCGCGGTATCCCTGGTGCAGGAGAGGGCGAGACGAGCGGCTACGAAGATCAGTCTGAA